>JAGPOY010003423.1:0-13187 GCA_018983105.1 Silene uniflora
AAAGAACCCAAATACTTGTGTAAGGTAGTTTAGATTGAGTTTGCAAACGAGTCAATCAGGTGGGTTATGGGTGCGATCACTTCAGGTCGGGTCGGGTTCATGTCGTGCCTGATCTACAACAGATTTGAGATGGTTACAGTTTATATCAGGTCATAATCGGGTGACAATTAGGGTCAGGTGAGTTCAGGGGCTACCGGATCAGGTTATAGACATGTATTTTATATTTTTATCTTAACTTAATTGAAAAATTTGTGTTAAAAAAATTTATAGATATATTTATTTTAGTTTTAAGCTTTAAAATTAAGATGAATATTAATTTGGTCTTATATGGACCATTATTAAGCTAATGTTATTACCAGATTAAAATCGTGTTGAGTTATAATCAGGTCACGCGGGATTGGGCAGGGACAAATAAGGTAAATTTTGGTTGTCAGTAATGACATCAGGTCGTTCCAATTAACTCAATTTTCGAGTTTTATCTGATCGATTTTTTGGTGATTTGGATCGAGTTCCTCGAATTAGGCCAGCTTTTGTCAGCTCTAAATGTAATGTTGCACAAATTTATTATACAACATAAAATCTTAATAACTATTGTTGTCGGCTAAAAACTATGATGATATTTGAATATATTTTGCATTATCTTTGTGTAAAACCAATGTTGTTAAAATCGCGATCCGGATCGTAGAATCGTACGATTCTACGATCCTAAAATAGGTAAACGATCCAAATCGTTCATAGGATCGTTATGGGGTAGAATCACGGTAGAATCGGGTAGAATCGTGTAGGATCGTAGGATCGTAGAATCGTGGTAGGATCGTACGATTCTATGTTTTGCCTATAATAAATGCCTTTTCATGTAATGGGCCACTGGGCCATATGTTCTTACAACTTTCTAAGGCACATTATACTCTTAGTTCCCTTCTTTCATTGATTTATGTGGCCACTGTTATGTTAACCCCTTTGACGAACAAAAATCAGAAAAAGAAGTAAAAAAGACGCATAAAAAAAGCCCTAATATGGTAAACCCAACTTCCTAACTCTATATCTTTTGTCAAAGATCCATGAACCGTAACTCCCAATTTTACATTCAACAATCTACTATCATTACTCATCAGTCGGCATCACTCATGAACCCTAATTAAGCTTTGGTTACTAGTATTGAATTAGTATGTTGTCCTTGTCAGTTATCCCTATCACTATTTTTTGTAGTAATGGTAACATTAGCGGTGAATTATCGCTTCTTCTGTTCCAAAACGCTATTGTCACTTTTATAATTATAAACTTGTACTTATTTATGTCTTTTTATAGTTGTTTAATTTACATATTTGTTAGGTCCCTTCTATCAATCATAGCTAAATTAGTGAAAATCGTAGGATCGTACGATCCTACGATCCGATCCCACGATCCGATCCTGTGAGATCTCCGCGATCCAAAGTAGAATCCCGATTCTGACAACATTGTGTAAAACCTCTCTCACAAAATTAACTAATCAAATTAGAAGGTCACTTTCCTTTTAAAGTTTCCTTTTAATCAATCGTCGGAGCAGTTATGCATAAAGGGGCCATTTGATTGGTAGGAAACGGGCAGCAATTTTGGATGTTTTTGGGCCGTCTTGTGTTGCTTTTGCATCATTCTTTCTTTCAATAAGTAAAGGTCCCTTTGTGGTTTTAGCCTAAGTGTAAAGCTTGTACTACATGATTATTTTTATGTATCTAGGGATGTCAACTTCACCCGCACCCGAGCAAAAACCGATCCACCCGATTATAAAAGACGGATGAAAACCCAACTTAAATGGATGATGGATGGATGACGGATGAAACGGATGACGGATGGCGGATGGGTTGGATGAAGAAATTTCACCCGCCATCCATCCATCACCCGATTTAATTACTTTTTATTTAAATTTTTTAACATATAATACATTATTAAGATACAAAATATTCAAATATTCAAATTTTTTAACAAGCTTAGGAATAACTAATTCAACTTATTGACTCCTACAATTACTCCAACTACTCAAGACCATGACTACATTAAACACATGATCCTAAATAATAGTACTAACTTTGAATTAATCTTCAACACTCGCCCTTGATTCAAAGTCACTGACACCCAACTCGGACATAAAGAATTGATGCTTGGCTTGCGGAAGCGATTTTGTGAAAACATCAGCAATTTGCTCATTTGTACCACAAAACTTGAGTACAACTTTTTCATCAGCTACAAGCTTGTGGGTGAAGTGATATTGGATGTCTATATGCTTTGTCCTTCCATGAAAAGCCGGATTTTTCGCCATTGCAATAGCCGACCTATTATCACAGTATATAACAGTACCTTTATTTTGTGGGATATGAAAATCTCCAACCAATTTTAGCAACCATAAAGCTTGACGTGCTGCTGAACTGACTGCTACATACTCTGCTTCGGAGGTTGAAAGTGCTATTGTTTCTTGCTTCTTGGAACTCCAGGTTATAGCACCTGAGCCAAGACCAAACACGTGACCAGAGGTGCTCTTCCGATCATCTATGGAACCAGCAAAATCACTATCACTATACCCGACTAACTTGAAGTTAATGTCTGGCACTTTAGTGTACCATATGCCAACATTCAAACTTCCAGCTACATAACGGAGAACTCTTTTCGCAGCCCCGAGATGCTGCTTAGTCGGATTATGCATATACCGAGACACCACACTGACCGAAAAAGCAATATCCGGTCTAGTATGAGTGAGGTAGTTCAAACCTCCAACAATGCTCCTGTATAATTTTCCATCAGCTAGCCCGGTTCCATCTTCTCGTTGTAACTTCTCATTTACATTCATGGGTGTGGCTGAAACTTCACAATTTGACATGTTGAATTTTTTCAGCATACCAGTGGCATATTTCTCTTGGCAAAGAAATATACCGTCTGCACTTTGCTTAATTTCAAGCCCCAAAAAATATTTCAGCAAACCCAAATCAGTCATTTCAAATTTGCTCATCATACTTGACTTAAATTCTTCAACCAAGGATTGAGACGAACCCATATAAATCATGTCATTGACATAAAGGCAAACCACCAGAAACTCAGAATTACCTTGCTGCTTAATATAAAGCGTGGGCTCATTTTCACTTCTCTTGAATCCGGTAGTTTGAAAGAATGAATCGATCTTGCTATACCAAGCACACGGTGCTTGTTTGAGCCCATAAAGAGCTTTTCTCAGCCTGTAAACTTTGTTTTCAGTGTCATCCGTCTCAAAGCCTTGCGGCTGTGAGACATACACCTCCTCTTTCAAGTCTCCATTTAAGAATGCAGACTTTACATCAAATTGATACACAGGCAGCTGTAATTGAGCAGCAATAGCAAGAAATACTCTTACCGTCTCAAAACGTGCAACGGGTGAGAATGTCTCGTCAAATTCTACCCCTTGCTGCTGTGAATACCCCTTAGCGACCAGTCTAGCTTTGTGCTTCTGAATGCTACCATCGGAATTGTATTTTGTGCGGTACACCCACTTGAGCCCGATGATATTCTTATCCACCGGCCGATCAACTAATTCCCATGTCTGATTCTTCTCAATGGAATACATTTCTGCTTTCATTGCCTCATGCCATTCATTACTTTCAGCAACATCATTGTAAGTGTTAGGGTTAGACACAATAAGGCAAAGTTACAAGACTCATAAATATCTCGGAGTGATCGATAATTCTTTGGAGAATCTGACGATGAACTTGAGGAAGAAGGTGTTCTTGGAGTGCTGGTGGGTGAACTATGAGGCGTTGGTTGACCACTGTTGTGCAAAGATGGGCTGCTAGGTGGCGTGGAGTCAGAGGATGATGAACTGCTATTCTGCCCCATATCAGCATCATGAGGTTCTGGTTCATTAGGCACCAGACCTGCTTTTGGAAGCTGCTCATCATCGCTCCAAACCCATCTTTCTTCTTCATTAAACCTAACATCTCGGCTCACAATCACCTTTCCATCTACCGGGTTATACAATTTATATGCTTTAGATTCACTACTATAGCCAACAAATATATATTTTTCAGATTTGCTATCAAGTTTGCGGCGTAAAGTAGATGGAAGTAAAGCATAAGCGACACAACCAAATACTCTCAAGTGTCTTACCTCAGGTTTCTTACCCCTCCATGCTTCAAATGGTGTTCGATTCATGACTGCCCTAGTTGGGGAAATGTTCAACAAATACACTGCAGTAGCTACAGCCTGACCCCAGAACTTGTTTGGCAGCCCTTGAGCATGTAGCACGCTTCTTGCCATTTCAACCACAGTGCGATTCTTGCGTTCTGCCACACCATTTTGTTCGGGCGTGTAAGGTGCTGTGAGTTCTCTGCGTATACCACACTCATCACAGAAAATATTGAACTCATTAGACAAAAATTCACCACCGCGATCACTTCGGAGAGCCTTTATATTCCTGCCACTTTGATTTTCAACAAGGAGCTTAAATTTCTTAAATTTCTTAAAATAACCAACTCATTCTAGTATAATCATCAGTGAGCAGCATAAAGTACCGACTACCTCCAACTAATTCAACTTATTGACTCCTACAATTACTCCAACTACTCAAGACCATGACTACATTAAACACATGATCCTAAATAATAGTACTAACTTTGAATTAATCTTCAACATCCTTTATCACCCGATCCACCCTTTTCATCCATGGATGATGGAAGGATGGATGACGGATGATATGTTTCACGGATGACGGATGGGTTGGATGAGATTTTAAAAAGCCGGATGGATGACGGATGAGGCTCCACCCGACCCGAACCCGATCCATTGACATCCCTACATTTAGCCCTATATTTTTCTAGATTAATAATTTGACAAATTGGTAATTTGGATTTTGACTTAGAAACCCAGATTGACTATATATTCTGTTAGTTTCTAAACTCATCTACTTTATCATTGATGTCTTAAGTACGACTAATAACCCTTTCATTTGTCTGTATTGTCTTTAGTTATTTAACTGATAAAATAATTAAAACTTATACTCAACTTCATAATACAAATTAGGTCAACATCATATTTTCCTTATGATTCTCAGTACAAATAAAAAATAAACTTTTTATCACATAACCCTTACTAGTTATTTTACTCACCCACGGATAATAATATTAGTTCATTTCCATATCTTATTAGAAATAATAGGCTCACCGATCTTGGGACTCCAACCATCAGTTTAAGCTTTTGATTAGAGTATCAGATTAATTTTATACTCTTAACATCAACAGCTGTTTTAAAATGAATAAAGTAGGGAGTAATAAAAAATAAAAGCCACAAAATCATATAAACATCATACGATAGCTATAATTGAATTATATGAACATTTTCAATTGCATGAAATGAAATAATATGTATACACCTAGTACATAACACTGTTCCTTAGGGTAGGCGGCAAATTGCAATGTAATCCATTTTAATAAGCTTGGTTCTTAGATTTTACGCACACATAATGACGTTCGATTCAATTTGGAAACTACATTGCCACATGGGTTCTAACCAAACACATGGCCTATCAACGGCTGTGCATGCGTGGTTTCTAGACTATTGCAACCCAATAAGCATTGACCATTAATCAAGTCTCCCAAGTCAAAAATAATACTTCTAAGAACTAGTTAAAAAAAACAATCATCACTAATCTAACACCTTCTAAAATATGAGAGCACCAAGGTTACTATTCACTAATGAATAGTAACTTGGAGAATGAATAGTAATATATGCAATGGGTGAGCTTGGTTGTTTTGGGCGGGTTTGGGTGTGTGTACTGTAGGGCTAAATAGTATGGCTTGATCCTCTACTTCAATCTCCTCATTTCAGTCCACAAACAAAATTGGGGAAACGTAGCCTCTATTTTCAACCACACTTTTTTCCTTACCATCACCAGTATTCATCACTTCACCTTCTTTCTTTCTCCCTCGAATGTTTCCCTTTCTAACATCGTTTTTTAGTTCAATTTAATTCAGTTCAATTCAATTTGTTCCATGCTTGGAGAGCATTTGTAATCTAATCCATGTCCTTTGTCTTTATGCAATTATAATTATTTATTTTCATCTTTTTTTACCATTTCCGATTGCTTCTTATATTTAGGATTTTTTTTAATCTTCGTTTGCATATTTCATTTGATTCTTATAGTTGGTACTTTGTTTGCCATTGCAGTTGTTGAGGACGTAGATCGTGATCACGTCGTCGGAGTGTATTACACATAGAAGATATGGATGTCTATTTATCACACTGAGGTAGCGCACGCTTAATTCACTCTATTGATGTTGATGTTAGGTGTTAGCTATTAAGGTACACCATTGGTTATGAATTGAATAATTAGGGTTTAGTTATTGATTGCAGCGAAATAGCCAAACAAATGTGAATTTCCATCCAATAGAGGTAGATCCTAGGCATACATTTCTGTTTGGCTAACTAACCCACTCGGTACTCGCCATTGAATAAAGCTGAATCATTAGTAGTCGAGCAATTCACGAAGTTGGGAAGTATTCCCTTTGTCTCCTTTGGTATTATAGTTAAAGGTAAACAAATAATTGGGACAAAGTGAGTATATATTACGGAGTATTTATTTTGGGCATGGTCACCCATGAGGATAATTATGTTTTACCGTAACTGGTAGTTGCCAAACCAAAGTTGTAAATAATGAATCCTTGGTTTTGAGCAAGGTTTACTTCTTGGTATATTTTTATTTTTGGGAAATGTTTGCTTCTACTGTTATTATTACGCTTCAATGTTGTTTGTATTGTTGTTTCTGCAGCCTTTTACTGTAAATGTGGAGTCATCTGGAAGAGAGCCCTGTCGATTTCTGCAATATGGCATGGACCCTAAATACAGGTGTATGCTTATTGTCTATCCTATTTAAATGTTGCTCTCATACACCATAGAGTAGAAGTGCTGAACAGCCTACCTAACTTATATTTTCGCATAAAATTTAACCCTTAGTACCACTTAATCTAAGTATTCAATTCTTGACTTTTCAGTGCAGACAACCTATTTGAAATAAATGGGAATTTGATAAACTGCACATTTTAAGTCATCAGTAGCTATTCTAACTTTGTGTGTGGTGTTTGTTATGTAGATGCTACAATTTGTTGTCTGAAAGTTTAAAATTTGTTGCACGCAAATAAGAATCCTTGAACAACGACCCTACAATTTAACTGGCTGGTTCACTGTGACGCCCCAGGAAAATAGAATTAAACTATGATAAATCTTCGACTGTTCTCTCCTATCGCTCCCACACAAGAACTTTGTATAGAACACCTCAGTAATAGGTTACGGTATGTTGATCTATTTATAATGCGTATAGAACTTTGCATTGAACACTCACCCATCATTTGTTGCTCATTTATTTCTTTCCTTTTTCCAATTATGAATTATTCGGTTTTGCTAACCGATACCAAGTCATTTTGGGTGTAAGGCTCGGGATGGTTTTATCTTTCTCGTTGTGTGATCTCAATGGTACTAACTACGAATAAGGATTCACATTTCTCCCATCTCTCAGGGTGTGTTTGGATTGAGAGATTTGGAGGGGAAAGAAAGGGAGAGAATTAATCTCAGCAGAGCTGAAGAAGAGGTGAGTTGACTGTGATAGATGTGTGCCAATGCGGTAGAATACATAATTGCAGCTGTCAACATCCCTGAAGTTTTGGTTGCTTTTTCAGCTGAATGTGCTGGCCGAGAAAAACACTGCACTGGTAGAAGAGAACAAGAAACTATTGAAGCTTTGTCATTCAGAGAGGAAGCATGCTGGTTCATGAAAAAAGTGGGACAGTAGTGCCAGAACTAAGGTATTTTTTGCCAGCTCTCCATCTTCTTGCATATCTGTAGCAACCGAAATAGTAGTCTTGTATGTCGCGTCGCCATCACCAGGCCCCAGCATGCCACCTTTCTACCTATCTTTAGTGACTTAAAAGAGTGGTAGTACCTGGTATCATTGTATGTAAAGTGCATAAACGATTTATTCAGGTCGAGCAAGGGTCAGGTGGCCCTTTTTTAAACTTTTTTTTTTTTATTCTTTAGTTTACTTTATTCATGTTAGCTAATTCAAAATTCATTAGGAAAAACGCTTTATTGTTGTTTCTCAAAAAGAGAGTTAAAAGAGAACATAATTAAATTTTTGCGCTAATCATTGTTAGATTGCTAAGCTTGCTCTAGGGTGTATACTTTGTTAAATATGTATCTTGACACTAATTTAGTAGTTTAGTTGACATGGTAGTTTAGTCACGTCGGTTTATTATATTTGGTGGTTAGTGTGATTTATTTGACATGGTAGTTCAATTTGATTTGGTGAATTGTTTAGTTTGAAGATTTAATATGATTGGGTTGATGCTCGTTCATTATTAGGATGGTAAGATTGCCGCCGTGGTTGTTGCAGTGACCGATGATGTACGGGTGTATGAAGTTGTGATGTGTTTTGCTTGGTTATTGAGAAGGGTAATTGATTTTATTGTTTGTTTTTAGATTTATGTTCTTATGTTTTGATGATCGTATTTGGGAATGTATATTACTTTACTTGGTTAAATTCGGATCTAAAATTCTCCTTGCAATTGGGTAATGTGTGTGTGTGTGTGTATGTATCACCTCAAATTGCAACCTAATTCTCAAATCCGAACTCCGGGAATGTTATAAGCTCAACAGAAACCCTTTTAGACATTGGGGTAATATTGTCGTTGGTTAAGCTTTTAGATGTTTAAAACTTGCAGGCCGGGAGGCTTCATTTTTCCTGTGAAATCATATCTCAAATAGAATTTCGATGTACTGCATCAGTTTGACGATGTCCATTCGTGCAATTTATGTAGGTATATCTGGAGATGGGAGTTGTTTATTTCGGGCTGTGGTTTATGGTACCTGTCTTAGACGAGGGAAGCCAGCGCCAAGTGAGACTCACCAAAAGGAACTCGCTAATGAACTTCGAGAAAATGTAAGCTGAGAAATTCAATCAATATTGGCTAACTGGATTTTGAAATGCTATTTCGTCCTCTCATGCGTACTAAGCTTACAATTTACCTTTCTAGCTTCTTCACCTTCTAACAGCTCAATATTCTGATTTCCAGGTTGTTGACGAACTCATCAAGGGACGTAAATATACTGAATGGTAATTCATCGAATTAGCAGATTACTGCAAACTATCTCTAGGAATTATTTCTCGTTATGCTAACTATTCCGATGATTGATCAGCAGTCTCGTCTAATGCAATTTCAGGTATCTGGAGGGTGAATTTGATAGGTATGTTTGTCAGATGACAGTCCATGTTTGGGGAGGCGAACCTGAGCATTACTTGGCATTAGGAAGTCCCACAACACAACCTGCTCATGTGTTTGTGATAAGTTATCCTGATCATCACGCTTTTTACTCATTCACAAGTTCACGCCATCATATTATACGTTCCCGTCTTTGAGAAAAGTTTAATAGAATTGGTGAGGAACAAGTCACTCTTAGAAAGGTTATAATTGAGAACACTAAAAGGGAAAACTGTAATACAATTGATTGACGTTTTTAGTCTTATTTGTACACCTCCGAGGCTTAATTTCAGTAAGCGACTAAGTTATGATATAAGTGAACAACTGTGTTTGTCTATAATCATTATCTCAATCGATTCCTTGTGTTTTTCGTGCTGCTGTTGAATTAGACCTAGACACTTGGATTAGGTGGTTCGTTAGCTACATTACTTATCTTCGCTAGACGTGTGGGTTAGGTTGTTCGTTAGTTAACCTTCTATTATCGCTGACTCCAGGTGGATGGTTACGAGTAAGAATGCAATTGCAACTCGGCTTTTACAATTTAGTACTCAAGAGTTGAAGTTGAATTTATTAAGGATGACAATTTATTAATTGATTGTAGAAGTATATTAGTTGACCCGAGAATTACTCAACTTTTGCTTAAAATGTCATTTATCTATTACTTAATTGAATTGGTACCCTACCCCGTCATCAATTAGTTTGTCAAATGTGATTATGTGATTCTTAATGAGACCGATTTGTATATAGCCAAATTCAAATTTGATGTGCAAAATATAGTTATAGGAATAATTTTAAGGTCAAAACGGAAATCGGTAATTGATACTGTGATTTTATTAGTCAATTAAGATAAAGCATAATGCGGCTATGCAAGCTAAAAACACTTGCATGATTATATTAGGAGATAGTAGTAATGAGTTACGAAAAAAGAGCCCTGCCCTTTTCCTTCGCAGAATCCTATTCTATCGGGTCGTATCCCTCAAAGATACAAGTTAACTTACGGGCTCAGGCTCATGTTATGGTTACTCTCTCGGGGTAGGGATTAATCCAGTGAAGTAAGATTCCCGCTGGTTAGGGTGAAGCTAAATTCTTATAAGGAAGAATTACAAATAACCACCACGTATTTGCATTTTTTTACAAATTACCACCACGTATTTGCATTTTTACAAATAACCCCCGAACTTTAATGTATACTCCCCAATCACCACCGTATTTTAATCCCGACCATTATTTTTCTTATTTTCCGACTTATTAAGTGACGATTTGCGCGAAATACCACGATTACCATTATTGACTAACACTAAACTAAATCATTAACAGATAACTTGTTCAATTGCACCCTAACCCTAAATCCCAAATTTATCATCTCTTTTCCCCAGTTCATTCATTTGATTTCCAGATTCTCCCTGACACATTCACACTCATATGTTCTCATCCTCCAACCACCATTAATACAAGCTTCACATCGAATTCAAGTTCGGGACTCCGACTCAAGCTCACCTTGTACCAACATTGCATTTCATCTGTTATCACCGTTTTACATCTCCATTCACGCCACCCTGCTGCTACCCGGTGTAGATCCCAAATTCGTTGACCCGAAACTGAGCACATGAAGCATTAATTGAGAGCAAGAACTGAAGTGACGAAGTGAACTGTGAAGAAGAACCCGCCTGGGTTTAATCTGAACATGTAATAAATTAGAAGGAAAGCAAGGTCCCTAATGAAGCATTGCTTATCAATTTGAACCCTTTTTATCAGCTACACTTGAGAAAAAAATCTCACAACAATATAGGAGTAGGTAATAAACATAGCCCCACCCAAAACACCAATCAATTCAACATCACCGGAACTCGTCCCTATGAATGCGGCGATGCTACTGAAAACAGCGGATGCTCCATTTCCTAAAGGGAGTAAACTCACCCCAGCAATAGTAGGGGGGCATTTTGAGGAGGGTTGATAAATAAGTTCTCCAATGAACAATATAAGTAATCGATATAACCTTTGTAATCAAAAATTCATTACATATTTGTAAATCCTTCAATTTAATAGTATGGGACATTTTATGAAGCTTGTATTAATTGTGGTTAGAGGATGAAAATGGAAAGTCAGAACATATGATGTTGTGAGGGGGAATCTGGAAGACACACCATATCCGTCATAAATGAAGACGGATACCATTTCCTCTCACAAAATACCCATCAAGGGTGAGTGGGGGAGAACATGGGGGTGCCCACCTTGTCCCCTCTACCCATTTCCTCTCACAAATTACCCGTTGTAAAATCCGACCCGTCTTCAGCAAGACTTTCTGATCTGGGAATCAAATGAATGAATTGGGTAGAAATTTGGGATTTAGGAGTAGTGTGTAATTGAACAAGTTATTTGTTAATGAATTAGTTAGTGTAAGTCAATGAGGGTAATCTTGGTATTTCGCGCAAGTCGTCACTTAACAAGTTGGAAAATAAGAAAAATAATGTTCGGGATTGATATACGGTGGTGATTGAGGAGTATATGTTAAAGTTCGGGAGTTATTTGTAAAAATGCAAATACGTGGTGGTAATTTGTAAAAAAGTGCAAATACGTGGTGGGTTATTTGTAATTCTTCCTTCTTATAATACAAAAAGTAATAAGAGAAGCGCACAGACCAACTGGCTCTCGTTTAAGTTATCGGCCATTTTTCACCAAGATCACGTGTTGTGATTGATTGAAACATATAGCCATATCCAAAACATAACGATGAGGATCTAGCTACACGTCTACAACTGAGATCAAGACTATTTGTAAGCGATATTTGTACGGATACATTATTTCGTTTGTCAACTAACTCAATCATAATTTGAGTATTTGACAATGTGAGGCTAATAAGAAAGTTTTCAATAAATTACAAATAACCACCGCGTATTTGCGTATTTTTACAAATTACCACCACGTATTTACGTTTTTACAAATAACCCCCGAACTTTCATGTATATTCCCCAATCACCATCGTATTTTTACCCCGAGCATCATTTTTCTTATTTTCTGCCTTGTTAAGTGATAATTTACGCGAAATACCAACATTGCCCTCACGTAATTATACAGACAACCTGCCCAAATAATCCTTAACATTTTCCCCCAAATTAATCGATTTCCCCCAAATTCCTAATTTTTTTTCCAAACCTTAAAATCCCAAACCCCTAAATCCTTTATGCCCTAAACGGTTTTTAAGTCCAAAAACACTTTGAAAATCAAGGTCAAACACACACTTATCCTTCTAAAGAAAATAATCTAAGCGACTAAATTTTGTGTTGAGAATAGATAGCTCGATTGCAATGATTGTACTCAGACCGATAATGAATACTTTTGACAAACGCAATTAAAAATTGATGGTAAAAACACAAAAGTTCACATTTCAAACATACAGTAAGTGTAAAATCTTTCGACTGAGATTAAATATACTTCATTCACGTGAGAGTTCTACACACTACGTTTACTGATTTCATGGCAACTGTCAATTTTAAAAAGTAAATGAACTTGGATTTTACGCATTATATGTCATTTTTTGGCTTCCAAAGACGTTAAATGTGAGAATATATTGGCCTAAGCTGAATACTTATTGCCTATACGAGTAGAGTGGGAAGAATGAAGAGAAAAAATGGGGGCAAGAAAAGAACAATGGGGAAGGGGGAAGAGCTAATGAGGAGTAGAACAATAGGGAAGGCAGAGAATACAAATGGGGAAAGGGAAAGGGATAGAGGTCGACGATGAGAATAAAGGGAAGTAATAGGAGGCAAGGAGAGGGAAATGGAAGAATGCATGTGAACCATAAGAGAAAAGGAGGGGGAAGAGTAGTATGAGGAAAAATTGGAGGAGTAAATATGATATCAAGTGGAGGAGGAGAGGAAAGGGAAGGTATAAGGGAGAAGGAAGGGGAAACAGATGAAGGTCGAGAAAGAGCGGAGGTGGAGA
>JAGPOY010003424.1:1509-13240 GCA_018983105.1 Silene uniflora
ATTTAACATCCGTAATTCGGTTTGTATGTCTCTGTTGCATCTAAAACCTGTTAATTGCTTGAGTCGACGCATCCAATTGACTGTCTCGAAACCCTCTTGACCTGGATCGAAAGATTGGGATAGGGGTAGTTCTGCAACGAGCGTTAGGTTTATACTAATCAGGGTGAAAGCTAAGTTAGTATTATCCTAGGGTGAATAGCGGACCGAAAGGACCTTTTCATTACCCACAGACTGAATTTAAGGCGCTTTATTACGTTTAGTTCGGACCTAGAGGCCATGGTGAACCGACAATCCTAGTGCTTTTCCTTCTCTGTTTTCCTTTCATTTATTATTTTTCCTTAATCCCTTAGTTTTTAGACAACAAATCAACAACCCCAAAAATCGGTTACTTTAGACAGACTTAGTAGATTTTAAATTACCCATCTCTCTGTGGATACGATCCCGACTACCTCTACTACATTATAGTTGAGACCAGTTGGTTTTATTTTTGATAGGGTTACGACAGTCGTGTCAATAGCAATTATCAAAAAACCCTAAAAAATAGTGTGACAATGGTAGATACTAGCTTACCATTGGAGATGCTCTAATAACAAAGGATTTGCCATAAAAACATATGAAAAATTAAGTGATTGGTCTTAAAAATCTTGAAAAATGTACGATTTTCCGCAAAAACATATTTTTTTAAATAATGTCCAAAAATGGAAGATTTATTATTTTAAGTTGGAACTAAACTACTCCTTCCGTCCCGATCATCTGTTGTCTTATTTCATTTTAGAGTATCTCTCTCAATTGTTGTCCTTTCTATTATAGGATTGCATTTGATGGGCAATTTGACCATTCACACTCAATTTATTCCATTTGTCATCCTATATAATTGGTCTCATTCTCTTTCTTTAGTCTTTGTACTAAACCAAAGGATAACAATTGATAAAGCCAAAGCCAAATCATACCAACCACCCAACACATTTGTTGGTTCACCCATCGCCATTAGAGACAACCAAAACACCATCAGTAACCATCACTACACCACCAATAACAACCACCGACCTTCCTGTACAACACCATATTTGACGACATCTCCACAATTTACAGCATCACCAGCTCACCATAAAACCAACTCCCTTAGTTCCCTTCTTTCTCTTCGCACTACCATTACTCAAATTAACCGCGTCAGTGGCCTATACTGTCCTTCTCTGTTTGCACGAACCACTCGTTTTTTTCCTTCAACACATTGAACCGCGTCCACTACCATCGACACTCCTCGCACCTGCCGATTATTCCACTGCTTGCCCCACTCTTATCAGAAGCCGACGATCGACACCTGAAGCCAACACTGAGCCCCACAACCACTTCTCTGTTTTTTACGAATTGTAGATTGATGGGGGAGATAATATAGAAAGAGAAGTGAACAAGAGGACAAGTTACATGTCTTTGTCAGGGTGAGATTAAGTTGGGGTCAAACACTTGAACATGTTTATATATATAAAAATAAGGGCGGAATTTAAATAATTTAATTAATTTTTAATTAATCTTCGTGATTATCGCCTTAATTTACGCATCTTAAGCCCATAAACGCGGTTAATTTGTTCCCTATAATTAATAATTAATTATACTACTTGTTTGTGTGGAAACAAGCAAAGTACCTTAAGGTACCGCGGATGTCGTAACTACCCTCCTACAACTTGTGATCTGCCCTTAAATGCAAGGGCTCGAGTCACGGTTGTAGATATGTAATCTAATTAGTGTTAAATTACTTCAAGTAAACTCCGCTCTCAACCTTCCAGGCCCTGAGCGTAACATCCACGTTGCCCAGGGGCGGCATGTCATGATCATATTGCGCCTGGTGCTGACTTTGGCTTTGGCCAATTGATACGTGCCTAATTTGTATATTTTATCCCTCTACGTTAGCTCTAATTTACATTATAATTTGCACTTATCTTTAGTGTTTTGAGCTAATACTTGTGTTTCTAGTGTACTTTGCTATTTTAACTTGTTTTGTAGGCAATGTTAGCTCTATGAGCTAAAAACACTACAAATGGACTAAGTATGTTACACTAGAAGACTAAGGCTAGCTAAGAAGAGTGTGGAGTATGGACTTTCTTGAAGAGTTTAATTGGATTTAAGTGGGAAATGATGGACCAAAATTACAACAAATGTTAAATGAAGAAGTCAAGCCCACAAAAAAAGTCAAGCAAACATTGTAATGATCAAGTAATGAAGCATTGGCAATAATATTATGGATGAACCAACTAAAGCACATTTTACAAAAGTAAAGTCAAATCCATATTATAAATTGTCAAAGGGAGTAAAGGAGCTTAAGATTCCATTTTGTGAAGGTTTTGAGGTCTTAACCGGGTGATTAAACACGCACTTAAAGCTAAGTATCGGATTCCATGAGCATTTAACAACGAATTTAAGCCAAAATATCAAGATTGCTACGGTCCCGATCGGGACCACTGATCCCGATCGGGACGACCTCATTCTAGGTGTTTTTGGCTCGTCAACTCCTATTTACGTTTCACCTCCTATTCTACTATAAATAGGAGGTGTTATACGACTCATTGGGCATCTCTTTTACACACTTATCATACTCTTATCTTACCTTTTCTTAGCTTAGTTTACATAAAAGTTCTCTTAATATTTCTCTTGTAATTCTCATAGTTAATCTTTCAATAGTTATCATTTCAATTCAAGTTATAATACAAGTTCTCTTTTGGTTTATGTTCTTCATTTCAAGTCTCATTTATTCTATTTGGTATTGTATTTCTCTCTTTATTTCTTATTACATTTTCATTATGTCATTTATATTATTGTCCATTAGTTTTTTTTTTTTGAAAGGGAAAGCCCAAAGGCTTCACTGCATTAATATAGAATCGGACATAACCGCACATTCCGCAATCGGTGGTAAAACATCCGACCACATGACACGACCCTCTACTCTAGGTAAAACATGAGCTAAAGCGTGAGCTACACTATTGTTTGTACGACAAGTATAAGACCAAATAACATACTCAAACGAATTACATAAAGATAAGATATCATCTAAAACTAACGAAACATCGCTTCTTCCAGTCGACTTCTTCCTTAGCGCCTCTATCACATTGAGACAATCACTTTCCACTACGACCCGAGCATGTCTTCTACGAGCTGCCTCCGACACACCTTCAAGGACCGCGATTGCTTCTGCGAACATAGGCTCCCGTTCCTGCAACAAGACAATAGACATACCCCACAGCACCTTTCCGTGATCATCCCGACACACCACACCCACAGACGTTCCTTCTCCTTCCTTAGCCCCCGCATCCACATTAACCTTCACACATCCATCTTATGGTGCACACCAACCCGCCACCCTATCAACCCTACCACTATCACTCTCGCCACTTTGCCTAGCCTCTCGCTGCACACCTCCCCCCTCACACTCTTCAACCACGTCCACCACCCGCTGGATAACATTACTATAATCAGACGGCTTCCCGTCAAAAATTACTTTATTCCGGTGTTCCCACAAAGCCCAACACCCGACCATAAATCTGACATGCTCCCTCCCCAGGTACGTCCTCCATCTTGCCTTTACCCAGTCACGGATGCTACCACCCTCGTCCTCCTCCTCCTCTTCTAACCCAAGACCCTCCCAAACTCGCTTAGCGAAACAACAGTCACGAAAAAGGCGAATACTCGACTCAAAATTTGAATTGCAAAAAGGACATAAATCGCACTCACCTCGAATCTGGGCTGCTATGTTTGCTTTCGTTGCTAGAGCTTCGCTGCACAGTTGCCAAAAGAATAACTTTACTCGGGGCCAAACCGGGACTTTCCAGAGCCTATTCCACAACCATTTCTCCCTCACCCAGTTCGACGTACCACCCAACTCCAACTCGTCTCGTTCCCCAGCTAGGCGTTGATATGCCGACTTAACAGAGAATTCCCCGTCTTTTTCACCCACCCAATACCAATCATCAGGCGGTTTATTCGGACTGATTCTGATGGCATAGATACGCTCCCGCTCAAAGGGTAGGAACATAACATCAATCGTCATCGAGTTCCACCCATCACCCTGCGAATTCATAAGGTCAGCCACCACCATATGCTCTTGCCCTCCTATAATTGGGGAGAGAACCCTCCCTGACGGCGTCCCAGACACCCACGCGTCCTGCCAGACATAAGTAGTCAGACCATCCCCAATGCGGCGCCTCCACCCATTTCGCAAGCGGTCCCTTGCCTCAATAATACCCCTCCACACATAACTCGAGTGCTGACTTATCGTAGCTGCCATCACCGTGCCCCCCTCGTAGTAGCGAGCTCTCATCAATCTAGCCCACAGAGTCTCCGTATCAGTCATTAGGCGCCAAACTTGTTTACCAAGAAGAGCAATATTGAACAACTGAAAATCGCGAAAACCCATGCCTCCCCTTCCCTTCGGTCTACACATCCTTCTCCACGCCACCCAACTAATCCCTTGCTTCCCTTCCTGGTGACCCCACCAATAGCGCGACATCATAAAACGAAGCTCCTCGCAAAAGTTGACGGGAATTTTAAAGACACTCATAACATAGGTAGGGAGTGAATTGGCAATAGCCTTTAAAAGAACCTCCTTACCAGCCCTCGACAAGATTTTCCCTCTCCAACCCTCCAATCGTTTGCTAAGTTTATCGCGCAGAATATTGGTGAGAACCTTCTTCGACCGCCCCACGACCGTGGGTAGACCCAAGTATCGCTCCTGCTCCCCAACTTCCACAATACCCAATCGCGTTGCAAGGTTGTTCCTCTTCTGAATCGGCACACCTTTACTGAACGAGATCGTTGTTTTGTCCAAATTTATGAGCTGGCCCGACGCATTTTCATAGTTGTGTATAATATTTGTAAGTACATCGGCTTCATCCACATTCGCTTTCGCAAAGAAAATACTATCGTAGGCAAAGAGTAAATGCGAAATAGAAGGAGCAGCAGCAGCTATGCGGATCCCATGGAGGCTATTTAACTCCACGGCCCTTCGCAAGAGGCTAGATAACACTTCGGCACATAAAATAAAAAGATAGGGTGATAACGGGTCACCTTGTCTCAAGCCTCTCGACGGTTGAAACTCCGCTGAAGGATTGCCATTTACGAGCACCGAAAAGGACACACTCGACACACAAGCCATTACTCTAGCCACCTAATTACGGTCAAAACCCATCACTGTCAAAACTTTCTCCAAAAAAGACCACTCAACACGGTCATAAGCCTTTGCCATGTCGAGTTTGATTGCCATGTACCCGTCAGCAGCCCTAGACATTTTCATAAAATGGAACATTTCGAAGGCAATCATCACATTATCGGAAATAGCACGCCCCGGAGTGAATGCGCTTTGATTTTCAGAAACAATGTCATTAAGAAAAAATTTCAGCCGATTTGCGAGTACCTTTGAAACGAGCTTATACGCCACATTACATTGACTAATGGGTCAAAAATCTCGAATTTTTTCCGGAGCTTTCTTCTTTGGAATAAGGACTATATTAGTCTTATTTATCTCCCTTAGTGATTTCTCTCCCCTCAATATAGCAAGGACCGTGTCAACAACCGAAGGGCCAACCGTGCTCCAATATGTCTGAAAGAATAACGCATTCATACCATCCGGACCTGGAGCTTTAAGGGGGTGCATCTGTTGGAGCGCGTCGGTAACCTCCTCTGTCGTGTAAGCTCGTTGGAGGTGGGCATTCATGACCGTCATGACTCGCTGCCCAACTCCAGCTAAAATATCATCCGAGATCAGTGGATTCATAGAGAGAAATAGCTGCTGAAAATAGTTATTCGCCACATTTGTCACCTCCTCATCACCTCTACGTTCGATCCCATCATCATCCACCAACTTGGCTATATGCTTTTTCCGTTTCCTTTCCCCAGCCCTAGTATGGAAGAACTTTGTATTTTTATCGCCATCTTTTAACCATAGAGCCCGGGATCGTTGTCTCCAATATTGTTCCTCCTGTCGACGAAGGTCCCCCAACTCAGCCATCATTTTCTTTCGTTTCTGGGATTGTCCATTAGTTTTAATCTTAATATGACTAGCTAATTCTCTAGTCTAGGGACTAGGGGAGACATGTAATAAAAAGTGTTTGCAATAATATGACATAATTTGTAATATAAGATGTTGTTCATATGTTCCTAGCACATGCCCACCTTTGTTCACATTAATCGATGACTAAAATGCATAATCATTGGTT
Source organism: Silene uniflora (assembly GCA_018983105.1). Lineage (NCBI taxonomy): Eukaryota > Viridiplantae > Streptophyta > Magnoliopsida > Caryophyllales > Caryophyllaceae > Silene > Silene uniflora. Next base: position 7,713 of record JAGPOY010003424.1, read on the forward strand.
AAGTTGCTCGTCCTAAAAGTCGAGAGGCATGAGATTTGAAGTAGAACATTTGCATGTTGTTAATAGAGTAACCTAATCATATAGAGAGATCAATTAGATTATTCTATTTATATGTCGAGAGACGTGTGTCTAAGTCCTTAGCAATGAGCAATGTTTAATCATATCATATTAGTCATATGCATTCACAATTCTTACATGTTGAACCGACTTCCCTAGATGCTTTTATCATTATTGTTTTTATCTTAATCATCAATCAACAAACAAACCTTTTAAATCGACTTAGATAGAAAAACTATTCATAGCATTTTAATAGAACTACCTAGCTTCCTTGTGGATTCAACCCCTAAAAATACTACATTTATTTGTTGTACCGAAGGGTATTATTGTTAGGTGTGCGATAGCCTATCAAATTTTGGCGCCGTTGCCGGGGAAGCACGGTTTTTGTTTTGTTAATTTGTTTTTTTTTTTATCTTTTGTCTTGGAGAACTCTTGTACCTTGAGACCGTTACTTAAATTTCCTCTAGTATTGTCTTATGCCCAGGTCCGCTCGAACCGTAGAATTGGTTCCACTTGATCCCGAGCCCGAGAGAACTTTGTGGAGAAGACTACGCTACGCGAGAGAGGTTTCAGAAGCTACCACACTTGCTCAACTAGAATTAGTAAGAAAGTCTTATCTTGATGATCTTCAAATTCTAGAAGAGGAAGGCGCTTCTAGTTCTACTACCCCACAAAATCCATCACCACAAAGCTCACCACCAAATTCACCACCAAATTCACCCATTTCACCCATTTCACCACCACCCCCCACAAATCACAAAAATGGTGAAACTTTCCGATCATTCCGAGTCTACCACGGCAATGCTACCAACCGGTATCAATACTACTCACATAACCGCCGCCAATTTCGAGATTAAGCCAGAATTCTTGAATATCGTGGAGAGAAGGCAATTCGGGGGAAGTGCTTTGGAGGATCCCGATTTGCATGTGCAAAATTTTTGTGACTATTTCTCTTTAATTAGGCAACCCGGTGTCACACAAGATCAAATAAGGGAGATACTTTTCCCTTTTTCATTGAAGGATAAGGCAAAGCTTTGGATCAATAGCCTTAACCGTACCGTGTTGGGAATCACCGATTGGTTAACGTTGGCTCTTGCTTTCTACAAGAAGTACTTTCCACCGGAGAGGACTCAAACACTAAGGACCCAAATCACAAGCTTCAGTCAAAGAGGGGATGAAAGTCTTTTTGAAGCTTGGGAAAGGTACAAGGAACTACAAAGGCAATGCCCACATCATGGGTTGGATGCTTGGTTTTTGGCTATCACCTTCTACAATGGGTGTACCGCCGAAACTCGCCGAATTCTTGATTCCGCCAACAATGGGAGGTTTGATCAAATTGACACCGATCTTGCTCATTCTACGATTGAGTCCATGACAATCCACGATGCTCAATATGTCAATTCTAGGAGTGTCCCCATCAAAGGTAACCAAGACTCCTCTAATGACGCTTTAATGGCTAGAGTTGCTATGCTTGAGCAACAATTGAAGCCTATTGAAACCATGTCCACCACTAGTCAAGTCATGATTTGTGATGCTTGTAGAGGAGCGGGTCATGGAGCGGGAATATGTAGAGCATCTCCTATGGAAGTGTGTGCTTATCAAACTTTTAAGCAAAACGCTCATCTAAACGGTAATTTCTCCAACACTTATCCTCCTATCAACAATAACTACATCCCACATAAAATTGCCCCCAACAAGGTTATGTTAACCAACAACAAAGGCCACCCCAAAATTCCCAACAAAATTTCCAACAACCGCAAGGGGACCAAGGGATAGGCAAGCTTGAGGCCACAATGGATTTACTTACGAAAGCTCAATCAGGCTCAAGTTGAAACGAGTGAGAAATCTAACAAAGCCTCCATTAAAAACCTTGAAACTCAAATGGCTCAATTGTCCACTTCCATTTCTCAAATGGCGAGTCGATTACCACCTCATGCCACGGTCAATGCTATTCATGTGAGTAGTGATGCAAGTTGTGAGGAGCCATCCATGACTTTGGATGATGATGAGGTAATTAAAGGGAGCAAGTGTGATACCCCGTATCTGAACAGGGACTACTCGGCCGAATAGTGCCTACTCGGCCGAGTAGTCAAAGTGGATTATGAGGCAGGAGGTCTGCCAAGTGTGTACTCGACCGAGTACAACAACACTCGGCTGAGTATCGAGTACTCGGTCGAGTTGTATTGTTACTCGGCCGAGTAAACCTGACGGGCCGGCTAACCGACTCGAAAGTAATTAGGAATGGTAAATTATTATAAAAGGAAACGGTAAGTCTTTCGGTTACAGTTTTACATATTTTTACTATCACAAAACCCTAAGCAACCATTCCTAATCACTTTGGAGTCAAGAACGATCGAGGATCTTCGCCGTTATCATATTTTAATCGTAAGTTTTACTAGATCTAATATTGTTATGCGTAGATAATTAAGGCTGCACAAAAAGTAGACCGGACCTGTAAACCGGACCGGTCGGTCCGGTCCGGTCTGGACCGAATACAATCTGGTCCGGTCCCCGGGTCCACATAAATATTGTGGCCGGTCTCCGGTCCGGTCCAAGCAAAAAAATTCACCTTGAATTACCTTTAAAACTAGAATCGGTTGGTCCAAACCCGGAAAAAACCGGACTTAAGGGGTTCCGGTCCGGTCCGGTCCGGGTTCCTGTTGGAGATGGTGTCCTCCACAGTTAGCACAATAGCTTATTAAATCTCTAAAAGGTTCACAGGGTATACTTTGTATTATTATCAGTTGATCCACGTTTATCAATAACGGTTGGCTTGCTAGATAAGTTTGACGTTATTGTCATACAGATGGCGGTGATCAACTGGTCCCTAAAAGTCACACCTATAGGATACGTTTGAGAGATGTGACGGTATGAAAATACAGTCATGTTGATGCCTAATACGACTGAATGGTTAGTCGGAGTAATTGACTAAAAGATTAGTCAATGCGATGATGAGATAATTATTTAATACGGATTAAATAATATTGGCTAAGACGGATTAAAATGTTAATTCGTAAATTAAGTATAAACGGTTATATTTAATTAATGTATATAATGGAAGCTTAGACGGATATAACTGTTAATTCGTAAATTAATATAAACAGTTATATTGAATGAGCCTATTATACAATATTGTCATTTTTATTGTCGGACCATTATTAATATATCGACTGCGATTTGTAGCGAGTTGACACATTAATATCTGACATCAAATTGATGATTTATAATTATAACCCATTAGTATGCGTTTTAGCAATGTGGGTCGAAATAAGGAGAGAGTGGAAAGCCCACTCTCCCCTCTTGTTTGTCTCGGCCGAATGAAGAACAAAAGGAGAGGGCTCTCTCCTTTTGTAACGAACCTAACAAAACTAGGGTTTTGGGAAATATCTCTCTCAATTCTCTCTCAGATCTCACATCGAAAAACTCACTCATTCTCTCGATATTACAAGGCAATTAGAGAATACTTTCTAGCAGAAGGGGCATAGTCTTACACGGTCTTGGGTGCAACAATTAGGAGGAAATCTACGTTGATTTCTGTTCTTAGGCCAATTTTGCGAGGACCTAAGGTTGTATTCTTTATCTAGTTTTTCGATTCTTGCATTTCGTTTATGACGCGTATATTCACATGTTTATTTTTCGTTATAGTCCTAAAAATTTAAGGGGTGAATAAACGGATATTCCCCACAAGTGGTATCAGAGCGAGGCCACGAAAAATTTTCTATGTGATTTTTCATAAACCTTTTGAATCGAAATTTTTTTGAAAACCATGTAAGCCTCACGGCTATATTGCACTCGGCCGAATGGCCTATTGTGCCTTTTCGATCCATTTTTCGATTTATTTTCACATATTGTTGTTTTAATCGGTTAATATAGCAATATGTGATAAATTTGTTGTTGTTGTTTTGATGTAATACGGATTAGATCGAAATTGCAATGAATTTTTTGTTGTTTATACAATAAAACACGGGGTTTTTAATTTTAAGACGATTATTTCGCACGATCGAGCGAAATTAATGCTCGACCGAGGCGCTTTTGCTGTTGTGTTTGATCGATCGAGTGCTCGCAGTGCTCGATCAAGTGTTTTCTTAAATCCTAGGTGACGGTTCTTGATAGGATGTCGCACACCTATGCAAAAATACCCTATTGGTACAACAAGTAAATGTAGTATATAGGGGTCGAATTCCACAGAGAGCTCGGTTGTTTATTAATTGGTTGTTATGGGTAGAATTATATCTTGGTAGATTTAACGATTGATTGATTAGTTGGTTGTGCAAGAAATAAAATAACAATAATAAAAGAAAGCATCTAGGAATTCGGTTTCAACATGTAAATAAGTAAATGCATAAAATAACAAGAAATGTAATAAAATTGTTAATTGTTTAGATCGATGACACCCGCCTCTCGACATTAGTATCATCAATCATAGAACGGTTCATTGATCTCTCGATTTAATCCATTCTACCTATACATGTAATATAATCTTCTCAATTCCTTATCTCTCGATTTACGGAATAAATTAGAGCATATAAACATATGGAGGAAACAACAACATTACATCTACTAGTTACTCAATTGCATATGACTAATATGAAATAATAAAACATTGTTCATTGCTATGGGTTTAAATATCCGTCTCTCGACTTTATCAAAATAAACCAAACAAATAGAATAGTCTAACGATCTCTCGATATGATTAGGTTATTCTATTAACAACATGCAAAAGTTCTACTTCAAATCCCGTGCCTCTCGACTTTTAGGATGAGCAATTTAATCAATGATTAATTACGCGTTTTAGTCATCGATTAATACGAACATAGATAGCATGTGCTAGGAACAAATGAACAACATCTTATATTACCAATTATGTCATATTGTAAACACTTTCATTACATGTTTCCCCTTGTTCCTAGACAAGGGAAATCTATTCTAACATGGTGGAAGGAAATGAAATGTAAACAATTGAAATAAACAACATAATAAAAGTAGAGATGAAATACCTTAAATGGAATTGGAAATGGAAATGAAATGGAAATGAAGAACAAATGCTTGAATGGAAATATAACTTGAATAAGAAATTGATAAGGGGAATGTTTATAAGGAAAATTACAACTAAACTAATCTATTCTAAACTAAACTAAACTAAACTAAGAGAATCGTATGAGAATAATGTGTAAAGAGTGGTAAGAGATAGATGTAGAGGTGATACAAATACCCTCGGATCAACTCCCTTTATATAGGAAATGAAGGGAGTAACGTAAGAAGTAGAAGAGTCACAAACCGACCTAGACTGAGGCCGTCCCGATCGGGACCATCAAACCCGATCGGGGTCGTGGTTATCCGAGCACATTTGCTTAAATTCTTGGTTAAATGCAAATGGAATCCGATGCTATGCTTAAATGCCTTGTTTAATTACCCGATTAAAGAGTGAAACCTTTGCATTATCTCACAATTAGAATCCTATGCTCCTCCTT
>JAGPOY010003424.1:22136-35206 GCA_018983105.1 Silene uniflora
CATTAATACTCATAAAAGTCCCATACATCAGTTCACTTCATACTACAATATTTGCCAACTATTCTAATTGAATTTAATACATGATACCCAATCCTTTACTCTAGCATTTCGGGTTCGAATCTCACAGTGAGATAATCTCATCACAACTTCATCTTTAACCTCCTTTGCTACCAGTCGAGGACTCCAGACGTACCCATCAATTCTGCAATGATTTCTGCTCTTCCATATTTGTGCCATTAAGCTAGCCAATATGATGGCAATGATTTTCTTCTTACGTACATGCTGAGCTTTGTCTCCATAAAATCCACCATTTGATGCACTCCCTAGTTGGGAGATCAGTTATACACCAGCTCGACACCAACCTCAAGCATAACCGACTATACTTACAGTCAAAGAAAAGATGATCATGACTTTCTTCATCGACTCCACATAATAAACAGGAATTCAATGTAATAACCTGCATCCTTACCAATCTGTCTTGCGTCAGCAATCTCTTCTGAGCCACCAGCCAACACAAGAAAAGATGCTTAGGTATAATCCATTTGTTTTGCATCCAAGGATACCAATTAACTGCATCCCCTACAGGCTTTAACCAAAGATACCCCTTCTTAACAGTATAGTGATCAGGATCAGTATCCTCTATCAATTTATCTCTGTAAGTATTCTTCACTTGGCAAATCTTTCGCCAAGCCCAGCTACTTCCAATACCAGGTGCATAATCTAGCCAGTCAGTCTGTTTGATGTAGATTGCATGAACCCACCTTACCCATAGATGATCTGCCTTGCTTGCTATCCACCACACATATTTAGCTATTGCAGCAGTGTTCCAGGCATGAAGGTCTCTCAAACCCAATCCTCCTTGTTTCTTTGGTTGACAAATCTGTGCCCAAGAAACTAAGGCAGGATTTTCCTTCTGATCATTCCCATGCCACAAATAAGACCTGCATATAGCTTCAATCTTATTAATTACAGTCTTAGGCAAGATAAAGATTCTTGCCCAATAACTATGTAGAGAGCTAAGTAAAGATTTAATCATCACCACTCTGCCAGCATAAGATAATTTTCTTGACCCCAATCCTCTTATCCTGTCCACTACTTTATCAACCAAGCAGTTACAATCCATCACTGACAGTCTCTTCTGAGATACAGTGACTCCCAAATATTTGAATGGAATGCATCCCCTCTTCATTCCAGTCAGCTGTTCAATATCCTGAATCACATTCTCTGAAATGCCATTTGAGTAAATGTTGGATTTGCCTTTGTTCATGACCAGGCTAGAAGATCATGAAAACCAGTCAAAAGCTTTCATCAACAATGCAACTAAATCAATATCTCCTCTGCTGAAGATGATAAGATCATCAGCAAAACACAAGTGTGTTAATTGGATCCTCTTACACAGAGGATGATATTTAAATCTTTCATGCTGCTGTACTACCCCAAGAATTCTGCTCAAATATTCGAGGCAAATAGTGAACAAAAGTGGAGAAAGGGGATCTCCTTGTCTGAGTCCACGTTTACCCTTGAAGAAGCCAAAGGTTTCACAATTCAAAGAGAGGGAATAAGAAGGAGTAGTGACACATTCCATCACTATTTTAATGAAATTCTCAGGGAAACCAAGTGCCTGTAACATTTCATGGACAAAAGCCCACTCAATTGAGTCATAGGCCTTTTGTAAATCCACTTTCATCAACAATATTGGTGAACAACTCTTCCTTTTGTAAAGCTTGATTAGGTCTTGACAGATAAGGATATTACCAACAATATCTCTACCCTTAATGAAAGCCCCCTGAGAGGGGTTGATAATATTAGGCAAGACCCTACTCAATCTTGTACAAAGAACCTTTGATAGGAATTTATAGACAGTGTTACAGCATGCAATGGGCCTGAACTGTAACACTGTCTCAGGCATTGTCAACTTTGGGATCAAAGTAATCACAGTAGCATTACACTGCTTCAATATGCTACCTGCCTGTATAGCCCCTCTAATTGCCTTAACCACATCATCTCCCACAATGGGCCAATTGTCTTTGAAAAACTGGCTACTATAACCATCAGGGCCAGGAGCTTTGTCTCCTGGTATATCAAACATTGCTGACTTGATCTCTTCTTTAGATATGGGAGCAGTCAGACTGAGACAATGTTCCTCAGTGAGGCAAACACCATTCTTCACAATCCTCTTATTAACAGGTTTTATTACATTAGAAGTCCCCAACAATACCTGATAATACTCTTCAAAAGCTCTTTGAATACTATCAGAGCTAGTACACAGATTATTATTCATATCTTTGATTTGGAAGACTCTATTTCTTGATCTCCTTCTTTTAATGCTTGCATGAAAGTAAGCAGTGTTATCATCCCCAAACTTCATCCATTTACCTTTGGCCTTCTGTCTAAGAAATAAATTCTTAGCTTTCCTCAAAGCCAATTCAGCAACCTGAGCAAGGTTTTCAATGTCACTGAACTGGTCTCTATTCAACTGTTTCAATGCACCTTTCAATCCCTTCATTTTTGTAACCACCCTATACATGGTTGTCCCCTGACACTCCTGGTTCCATCCTGTGTTGATAATCTCAGCATACTCAGGTGACAGAACCCACATATTAAAGTACTTAAAATTTGTACCCCTCCTTTGATTTTCCATTTCAAACTTGATCAGGCATGGAGTGTGGTCAAACATTCCCTCTGGTAGAAAATGAGCATAACTATCAGCATACATGTCAAGCCAATCTTCATTAATCAACACTCTGTCAAGTCTACTATACACCCTTGACCCAGTTTCATGCTTATTTGACCAAGTAAAAAAAGCCCCCTTAGCAGTAATGTCATCCAGATTACAATCCTGAACAACCTGTGAAAAAGGCCTCAACTCAGCATTAGTTATATCAGCACCTCCTATTCTTTCATTTCTATTTAAAACAGCATTAAAATCCCCTGCAACTATCCAGGGTCCAGCCAAAGATCCATGATACTTTCTCAAGCTGTCCCATAAAGGCTCCCTCTCTGCAGCATGATTCATGCCATACACCACTGTAAACCAGAAATTATTCTTCCTAGTCTTATCCAGAACTCTAGCATGAATAGTCTGAACAGTGATATCAAACACCTCAACCTCATAACTATTTGGATCCCATATGAGCCATATCCTTCCTCCCTTATGCAAGCTGGTATTAGTAGTAATAGACCAGTCATCACATAAATTTATTCTTACTTTATTCCAATTCTTACTCTTTATTTTGGTTTCTAATAATCCAAATAATCCCACTTTATTCTGGAAAAGGAATTTCCTTATTTCATTTTGTTTAGTAGGATTATTCATACCCCTAATGTTCCATACACCAAAACTACCCATATTCACCACACTGTCTACTGGATTCTCCTCTTTCTATGTTACCATGACCAATTACATTCATCCTGGTCTGCTGCAAAGAAATAGATAGAGACTCCATGAAGGAAAGCCCTCCAGGAGTAAATCTACTCTTTTCTCCTGTTTCAGTCCTCATAATCTTGGTGAGAATCCTCCTTGGTATAGAGCATTCTACCACAGGAGACTTGTGAACAAGGACTGGAGTCATAACCACAGGCATAGGAGTCTTCTGAATCACTTCAGGTGAAGGTTGCTGTACAGGCAATTGCTGTATTGCTGGCTTAGCAACAGCTTTGGGGGCCTGCACACCAACTTTCTGCTGTGGGCCCTGCATCCTAGGTTTCTAGACCTTTTTCACCACATTTTTCTCATTCTTTTCCTCATTCTCTTTCCTGCAATTCACAGCTAAATGACCCATTCCCTTACAAGCAGTGCAAGCTAAAGGAAGCCAGACATACATAACTTTTAGGGTCTGAGTTTTGCCATTCTCATCCAGGAACTGAATTTTATCAGGGAATTTCTGTCCAATTTCAACTTCTACCATAATTCGAGCAAAGCCCAAGAAAGTCTTATGAAAAGTGGCATCATCACATTTAGTAAATTTTCCAACTACACTAGACAATTTCTTTAGACTCTCTTTACCCCAATACTTCATATCCAGGCCATAGAGTTTCATCCAAATTGGAACCTTCTGAACATCACATTTAATCAATTATTTGTCAGAGGTATCCCCTAAGGCAAATCTTCTCAAACCCTCATTTGAACATTATTTGAAGACAAAGGGTTTGGTTCTCAAAGAAGTCGAAGTCTGGATCCCTGAGAATGGTCCGGCCAGCGCCAAATAGACTAGTCATGGTTGTTCTGCATATTTGAGTGGGCTTTCAAGGTTGCAGGCAAGATTCCCTTTTCTCCCTTAAATGTTGATGTAATTAAGGCCATTGTAGTGCCTCCGTTTCAGATTATGCCTATGGTGTGGAAACAAGTTCACTCCATAGAGAACATGTGTGCTAAGCACAACTTAATCCTAACCCGTGATGACATCATGAACGTCTATCATTTGAAGAGTAATTCTCTTGGGAGGTTCAATTTCCGGATCAAGGCAAACGCCTTTGATCAGTAATTTGGATTCTGGTGATGACAAGAGATGGCCTAAGACCTACATGTTTATCAAGGCTGCTTCTATTGACCCTGCTTCTATTGGCCCTGCTTTGCCTTACCATAGCTATGGTGCTTTGGAACATGGTAGGTATGCTCGTAATTTCCCTAGTATGTTCAAATAGATATAGAAAGTATGTAATGCATGCTTACTGTATTTGGTTTATTTGCAGTTGTTGATTGGCGTGGTGATCCTGCTGCTGCTGGATCTGCTGACAGAATCTAGCATTTATGGATTTGCTTTCGGAGAAAAGGCCTTGGCCTGCTAGTCTTGGCCAGGAGCCACTTCCAAGATTAACTCTGGCAAAACTTTATTACTAGGACTTATTTCCAGTGAAAAGAATTTTTAATCTAACAAAAATCTCTTCCCTTCTGCTCTTTTAACTAGACTTGTTTCCATCATTTATGTAACACCGCGGCCCTAACATAGGGTCGAGAACAGTCACTCACGGTAATCCGCCAGGCTTGTGTACATGGCCCAAAGATCAACACGAGTCCTTTCTAGCGTATTTTGTCCTCACTCATGCGCATCCTGGGAACCTCCCATGAGGTCACCCATCATAAGACTACTCCCAGTCAAGCACGCTTAACTGTGGAGTTCTTTTGCATGGATAACCTGAAAACAAAGTGCACATTGTTGATTGTAGTGTTGGGGGATGGAGTTGTTGTTGGATTGTGGATTGATTTTGGTGGTGCTGGTCCCTTATGGACATTTGTTGTGAAGTTGAAGTGTTGGTAGCTTTATTTGGTGGTGTCTTGTTATTTTGGATATGTGTTATAGTGTAGATTATATCTCTTATCTTAGCAATATCATGTTTGGCATTACTCTTGCTTTATGTTGCCTATATATATTCGAAAATGCCTAATAATTTGAAGCCTTGGCAAGCATTTATAGTCTGGTGTAGTCGTGTAGATATTATTTTTGCTTAGCACTTTGCCTATTAAGATAGATTAGAGACACCCTTTGTTGTGTAATTTCAGTGTTGTTTCGGCCCGTTTCCCAAACCCTAGTCAAGGGCATGCATTTGACCACTACGTTCACCCCAGTGATGTCATAATTACTTGGTGATCGGGTTCCTAAGTAACCTTTAAGACCATGCAACCGCCCTACTATTCTTATTTGCCATCTATATCATTTTACCAAAAGGAATGGGCTAACACAATAGTCCAGTTGAGTTAAAAGTGCTAATGAAAGCCAAAATGTGCCATTTTGTCAAGTTATCCAAATATTTGGCTTAGGAGTGCAAATAGGACTTCTATGCTCTTCTAAAGTACCCTAATTACGTACGGGGTCTCTCTCAATGTCTCTTCGGCCACATTCCTTTGCCAAAGACCAAATTCGCCCCTAATGCCAAAAGTTATCAAATGGGGGAAAATAGCCCCAAGCAAACCAATTAAAGGAGAACTCCAAACCTATATGTTTCTTATCCTTTACATGTGGTTTATCCCTGTGTTGAATGTTCGGGGAGGGACGACCCTTTCTTTCACTTAGGTGAAAGGCGAAATTCGAAGGCTACAGTGTCTGCTAACATCATGGGGATTCTACTCTCCATCCCGCCTTATCATCCTTGACAAAGCAATTTAGTAGATGTGAATGAAACAAACTAATTTTACACAGCTAGAAGGTGACTCGTTTCTATAGTCTTAGGCTTAGTTGTTTGTAGAACTATTGACTACATCAGAATTTATGTGTTTAGATTGTTTCCTCGTTAGTTGGTTTCGCCGCTTTGATAAGGGAAGCGACTTGGTTATGGAGTAGTTGTGGTTCAATTGGTTAAAGACAGAATTGGTGGTAATTTCGATTTACGGTGCTGATGATTTTAGGGGATGGTAGGCCCAATTGCTGCAACAGGTGGATGTGGGAGTACAGAATAGTGCGCTTATCTATCGATTGTGTGAATCACGAGTAAGCCATAGTAGTGTGAAGCATCGTGGTGCAATTGAGGCGGGAATGGAATTCGAAGCTCAAAGCTGGATCAATGGTGATGTGTAGATGGTCAATGAAGCTTCTGATTAATGAATGTGAACAAAATCAATTTGCTTTGACAGTTGACTTTGCTTTTAATTGATGTTTTGGACTCTCTGACTCTTCTCTAGGATTACAGTAGACCCTCCACAACTCTCGATCAAGTCTAGCTTTTCCGTCTTACTTTTTTATCTTCTTATTCTTCTGAGCTCCATCCCTACAACAACTAAACTAACAACAACAATACTGAATCTCGAATATAGCAATTTATTCATAAATATTAAGATAACTAATTATTTTTAACTATAAATAATAAAAGGGTTATTGATGCGTACATTTTATATAGACTTTTACGGTCTCTTTTGGCACGCATTTCTGTAATTTTAGGTGGTTTTGTATCGCTTTATGCCCCGAATAGGCTACTTTGTGTTTGTATTGCTGTTTTGCAGATATAAGCCGGATTGTAGCGGAAACCAAGCTTTTCTCGCCTTAAAGTTGCATGTTTAGAAGATGGAAGCACAAAAGACGATTACACGTGCGTGGAATAGCATGGAACCTACCGTTGACCACTTATTGACCCAAGTCAACAAAGACCAAGTAGACTGGAAGAATAGAAAGCCTCGATCGAGCTGTCCTGTGCTCGATCGAGAGGATTTGAAGTATAGAAAATCTCGATCGAACTATCCTGTGTTCGATCGAGAGAGCTACAAGGAGAAGATCTTGATTGAGAGGTCTCACTCTTCGATCGAGAAGGTTGCTGAAGATTGTTCCTCGATCGAGAACCTTAAGTGCTCGATCGAGAGGTTTTTAGGGTTGGCTACGTTAAAAAGCCCGTAGGTTAATTAATCTTTATGCGTGTTTTATTATAAAAACTCATTAGGTCGTCTGACCTAAGGACGGATTTTTTTGACCTTGTTATCATCTGACACTTTTAATATTTTAATATCAGACTTCTTTCTTCCCTTTTATTCTCTTTCCTTTTTACGGTTTTACATTCGTTTTTGGGTTGAAGACTGAAATCATACGTTCTCTACGCCGGATCACTTGAGACTGTATTGTTCTTTCCTTTAATTCATTATTCTCTCTTTTAGTCTTGTTTTCGTTTGCTTCGTTAATTGTCACTTGTAGCCCTAGTTAGTCTATGCTTCTATTTCGTTCGTTTATTATGTCGAATATTAGCATGATTGCGTTAATTGCTTTTGTTATTAATTACACTATGAGTAGCTAAATCTTATGTATGCCGGGATGAGGGAAGCCGTGTCGATGCATGTTAGGGTATGATCTGATAGGGCAGTTTTGCGGTAGGAATTATAATTGTGCAATATTATTGTTGTTTTGGTTGAATGAGTGCACGCAGGAGACCATTCGCTTAGTTAACCCCGACCTGGATCGAAAGATTGGAAGGGTAGACTTGTTTAATTATAATAATTGATTTCTTATGAGGATGAAAGTTAAGTAAGAATGACCTTAGGGCGACTTTAGACCGAAAGGTATAGTCGGGTTTAAGGACCGAAAGGTGACGACCTAGCCCTTCCTACCAACGAACCGACCGACCTAGTTTATTCCGATATTGTTGATGACACGGTGGACCGAAATCCTTGCATATCCCTCTCTCTCTGATTTATTTTCGTCAATTTTATATCTTTTATTTCTCGCTTTTTATATCTCTTCCCCTTAATCCTTAGTAGTTAGTTAAACCAATTTTAAACCCCCAATTTTGTGACCGACAGATAGAACCCATAGATAGTAAGTTACCTCCCTGAGGAGATCGACCCTACTTACCATTGACTTCTGTTAATTGTATTAGGTGTTATTTTTGGTGTGCATAACGACTGACATCAAATTTTGGCGCCGTTGCCGGGGAGGCAATTTTATTTTCTGTGTTTAGTTTTATTTGTCTTGTCTTAAGGAATTTTAATTCCTTAAGACCGTTCTTATTGGTTTTCTTTTAGCTGTGTATGCGCAGGTCTAGTAGGGGAGAATTGGTCGAGGCCGATCCGGAACCTGAGAGATCTTTGTTTCGCAGAAGAAGAGAGCTGGAGAAAATTCGTCAGGAGGAAGCCTTGAGTACTTCTGACACTGAAAGCGTTGAATCTGTTGAGAGCGTAGAATCTGTTGAGGAGATTTCTGTAGCTGTTGAAGCTATTATTCCAGTCAAGATGCCTAATATTGCAAGTCACTCAGAGCCTACGACTGAATTCATTCCAAAGGGGTTCAGTTTGGTCACTGGCGAAGATGGGAGCACGTTTGACATCCGGCCGTCCTACATTAATATGGTCGAAAGGAGTCAATACCGTGCCGTCCCGGGTGAGGATCCACGAAAGCACATGAAGCGGTTCGCTGATCACTGTTCCTCTATCCCTGCGTCTAAGGGAGTCACCCAAGACAAGATTAAGGAAGTCTTGTTTCCTTTTTCTTTGACCGATAATGCTCGTGAGTGGCTGGGTGATTTAGATAAGATGGCGGCTGGAATTACCGATTAGACTACCTTAGCTTTGGCGTTCTATAAAAAGTTCTTTCCTCCGCTGAGAACCAAAGCTTTGAGAGCTCAAATTACCAATTTCAAGCAAGGCGGTTCAGAGAATCTGTTTGAAGCATGGAGCCGGTTTAAGGGCTATGTGAGAGCTGTACCTCATCACGGTTTTGCTACGTGGTTTATATGCAACCAATTCTACAATGGGTTGTTTGACGACCACCGAGCTATATTAGACTCTGCAGCCAATGGTCGTTTCCAGCGCGAGATTGATGACGATAAGGGCTGGCAGCTAATTGAGGAAATGGCAAACCACACGGCTGAGTATGGTAATCCACGGAGTGGTACAAGAACTGTGGCTTATATTGAAACTAGCGGGCTCGATGCGAAATTTGAGAAATTGTTAGCTAGAATGGACAAGATGGAGACTGCTTCTTCCGGGAACCAGCAAACGGTTCACATGTTGCAAAGGGAAGAGGTAATCGTTTGTGAAAGATGTGGCGAGCCAGGCCATGTTGCTATTGATTGTTTTGCCGAGAAGGAGCAAGTCTACTCTTTCCACCAATACCGTCAAGGAGGAGGCTAAAATCAAGGGTATGTGCACGCTAATCTGAGATGGACGAGTCAAAATGTCCTAAAGCCTTCTCCCCCACCGCAGCAACAGGCTTATGTATCGCCTCATAAGCAAAATTTCCAGAAGCCGCCTCAGTTTCCTACAGCGCGGCAAGGAAATTCTTCATCTGGAGGAGTTTCGGGAATGGGAGAGCTTAAGTCCATGATCCAGGCTCTAGCTACTCAAGTGAATATGTCGGACCAAGCAAACAATGCTTCTATCAAAATGCTTGAGTCCCAAATTGCCCAACTCGCTGCTAATCAATCCGCAAGGCAGCCTGGACAGTTGCCTTCCCAAACTGAACCAAGAAAGGAGACGTTAAACATGATTACTTTGAGAAGTGGTACCTCTTATTCTGGTTCTGATGATGCTAATTCAGGTGCCTCTGGCACGAATTCTGATATTTCCACTGCTGTCGCTGATATTCTCGTCGATCGAGAGGAAATTGCTCCTCGGTCGAGGACTTCTGAAGAGGAAGAGATCGATCGAGAACATGCTGTTACTCGATCGAGGGTTGTTGCTGAGGCTGTTGTTCGATCGAGAGATGCTGTTGATAAAGTCTCTCGATCGAATGACAATATTGTTCGATCCAATGATGATGTTGTTCGATCGAAGGGTTCTGACGAGGAAAGTGGTCGATCGAGGCCTATGAACAAGAGAATGCTGAATAATGCCTTGATCTGTGATACGCACAAGGGAGTATCTAATGAGCACGTTCTATTTCCAGGACGTTTAAAGAAAGCCAAATCGACGGAACCTGAGTTTGCACGGTTTGGACAAATTGTGCAAGGTTTGAATGTTTCAGTTCCGTTTATTGAGCTCGTGAAAAAGGTACCTTCCTATCTAAAATTTATGAAAGAAATTCTGATGCGTAAGCGTAGTATTGATGAGGTCGAGACCATTGCGTTGACGGAGGAGTGCTCTGCACACCTCCAAAACCGAACCCCGCCTAAGCTAGCTGACCCTGGAAGTTTTTCCATACCGTGTCAGATTGGTCTACAATTTATTGATAATGTGTTATGTGACCTAGGAGCTAGTGTCAGTGTAATGCCTTTGCCTTTGGCAAAACGATTAGGATTCACTAAGTACCACTGCACCAACATGATGGTCCAAATGGCGGACCGTACTCTTACACGACCCTTAGGTGTTTTAGAAGACATTCCTGTGCAAATAGGAAGGTTCTTTATTCCCGTTGATTTTGTCGTGTTAGATATACCCGAGGACACACACACTCCCATCATTTTGGGACGACCATTCTTGCATACCTCGTAAGCGATCATTGATGTCGGGTTACGTACTTTAACATTTAATGTTGGTGGTGAGGAGCTTGTATTTGCCAAACCCGCTACTCATAAGGGGTCTATGCGTATTTTTGAGTGTAATGCTATTCCTGCTGTTAACTTAGAGACACCCCCTATGATTGAGTTGCCTGTCATTCCTACTACTGTCGATTTGCCTGTTGCTTCACTAATGCCTCCGCCTCAGATTGAGAGCAGGAAGGAAGATAGTGCTATTACTGTTTTTTGCGCAGGACCTGGATGGGGAGCATTGTCACTTACTCGTGACAATTTTAGCTCCAATGCTGCAGCTAGGGAGGCTGAAAAAGACAAGACAACGCGGTTTGCTTCGAAGAGCTTGGAACTGGAGCATATTTCTGAAGATGGACCATATGTATGGCGTGGACGAATGGAAATTACAGCTGCGGAAGCCAATTCCGCAAGTCAGAGGCCTAGTGATGGCCTAACAAACTTATTTGGACAGTAGCCGGGTTTGCAACCCCGTGCAATTTGTAATAGACAATAGATTTTTAGACTTCATATTGCTTTAATACTCGTTTTGTTTTTACGGTTTTTAAACTATAGGCTTCTTTTTAGCGTAGAAGACAATTTTGAACAATTAGTCAATATTGTGTTATTTTTGGGATATTTTTAATGTTAATTTTGCAGGAATGAAAAGCTGCATTCAAAGGACGAACATGGAAATGCGTGCTGAGCAGGGAATATCTCGATCGAATGGTAAAATTCTCGATCGAGGAATATGGTGAAGAAGAAGACCTCGATCGAGAGACTCAGTTCTCGATCGAGTACAAGGAAGTTCAAGGGACAGCCACCTCTCGATCGAGAGGTAATATTTACTCGATCGAGAGGATCTAAGCCAAATGTCCTCGATCGAGAAGATTTTCTTCTCGTCGAGTGACTCTCTGCGGTTATAAAAAGGGAGTTTCTCCCTCGGTTATGTCATTTTCTATTTCGTCCTTTCCTTTCTTCTTCCTTCTCTCACTACTTCC
The DNA here is from genome assembly GCA_018983105.1 of Silene uniflora. Taxonomy (NCBI): domain Eukaryota; kingdom Viridiplantae; phylum Streptophyta; class Magnoliopsida; order Caryophyllales; family Caryophyllaceae; genus Silene; species Silene uniflora. The sequence goes on from JAGPOY010003424.1 coordinate 33,995, forward strand.
CAAATATTCCTGCTAAATCCCCCTGTTTGCCCAATAAAAACCACAACTTACTTACCCACTTAAAATATTGTCACGATCATCAAATCACCTTCGATTTTTGTGCTTTGTCTCGCCATTTTTGAGCTCTTTTTTATCGGAAAATCTAGGTTTTAATGTCCGATCAGTTTTGGATTTTTGTGCTTATTGCTTGATTGATTTCCTTTTGTTTGTGGGTAGTCTACTCCAGGTACTATTTTGAATGTTTTTATTGCTTAGATTTGATCCCCCCTTCCATGTGTATGCTGATTTAGGATTGGAAGCCTCTGTTTCGTCTTTGAGCCTATTTAATCCGTCTTTTGCTTATTGCATGTGGTTAATATAGGTATGGCTCCGTTCTCCTCTGGTGCGGCCGCTGCCGCTATTATCGAGGACATTGTGCGATTTGGTTTGGGGAGGAACGTTCTCGACAGAGTGCGTGATACATATGTCATGACTCCGTCCGGAACGATTTTTGCTTATGGCGCTAGGACTAATGGGAATGCAAGTCCTGATGGGCAAGAGACTGAAGGTGACCCGACGAGATTACGGCGCCCATACAAGTCAAAAACATTCAAAGTAGATTTTGGGTCCCGATGCAGGCCATTGCTAATGTGATTCGCGCTTCCCGTATTTTGCAGCTGGTTTGGGGAAGCCGCCTTTTGTGAGTACCATCTTTTGTATTTTCCGTTTTTTATTTATTGCCTTTTTAGGAACATGTACTAGGGTTGTGGTCCCCGTCCCCCATTTTGTTGCTGATATGTTGTTTTCGGCCAATGAGGACATTGTCCAATTTGGTTTGGGGAGGGTATCGTGCATCCTTTTGCGTCTGCACTTGTATTTTGCATTCACGTCTATTGTTTTATGTATTTCATTTTATAAAAATTATAAAAATTAAAAATTTTTATCACGTTTATGTTTGCACTTAATCGAGTCGGAATGGAGTTTTCAATGATGACATTGCGCTATTTAGTCAAAATATGCCATTCCTTGCCTTTTCAAATTTTGTTGTGAAATTTTCTATTGGACAATTAGACTTGACTCTTAATTTTGGCAAACTACTAAACTTTCTGAGATTTAGATCCTTAAACTGGTGACATCCATGACCGGTTATTTTTAGGATTGTGAGTAGTACTCCCTTCATTTCATGTTTTGCACGTGTATGAGTTTTGATTTCTTATTGCCTACACGCATCGG
>JAGPOY010003425.1:0-13180 GCA_018983105.1 Silene uniflora
TTTTTTTTTTTTTTTTTTTTTTTTTTTTTAAAGATGGGTATTGTACATGTCTATATTTTCTAGTGTGGCGTGTTGACTGATACTTTTAATTCTTATCCAGGTCAATGATGAGTACATGAGAACTCTGGAGATACTCAGTAAAAAGTTGAAGTATGTGGCTACAGATTCTTTTGTGAGTACAGCAATGGCTCTGAAAGATGTCCAGCCTGAGTTAGAAAGACTTCGCCAGAAGGCAATTTCCAAGGTGACCAAACGATCGCTAAGATTAAGCCGATTTGAGCTCTTTATGCCAGAATTTTACATTTTGTGCTTTTCCATCGTTTTTGCGCCCACTACTGTCAAAAAGTTAATGGAAATTCATTGTTCTATCAATCTGTCGTCTTAGCATCTTGGTTGCGTATTAATCTTGCCACTTATTTTCTTATGGCTGAGCATCAGATTCATGGATAATTTTGTAGGTGTTCGAGTTCATTGTTCAGAAGCTTTATGCATTGAGAAAACCCAAAACAAACATCCAGATTCTACAACAAAGTGTGCTCTTGAAATACAAGTGAGTACTGTGTGTTAGTGTTGGCTTATTCATACAATTAGATGATCAGTAGGCCTTGTTGACCGTCTTAAGTTAAGACCTCACCCTCCTTTTATTTTTGCTAATTCTAATCAGTCCTGAGTGCCGCCTAAACTTAGGACGGTCTTAACCGAGAATTTAGTGTTAAACCAGCTTTTATCTTTCTAGTCTATTGTCCACATTTTCTTAGTTAGCCATATATACCGTGATTACTTAGTCAGATACTATATATGTAAGTATTTAGTTTTGTGTTCTGGGCTGTATATTCAGTTTCAAGGCTTACTGGCTGGCATTAATATTTATAGTTTACTCCCTCTGTTTCTAGAAAGAGTTATTGTTATCTCTTAAAGGGGGGAATCCACACATCTATTTACGGGTTAAACAATTCTTCTTCTTCTTAACTTCGTTATATGATCATCTTTCTCGTATTTCCAGTGTTGTTCTCCTACTCCAACATTGCGAAACCAATAACCGATGTTGAAAAATTATGAAGCAAATATAAATTTTATAGATTATTTGTTATGATTCAGAGGAGCACGTTTCAAGGCTTTTGAAACTAAGGGAGTTTTTATCGTACAATTTATAGGTATGTAATATCCTTTATGAAGGAACATGGCAAAGAGGTGTATAGCGAAGTGCGAGCAGCATACATTGATACGATGAACAAGGTAATTTCTATATAAATATTTTGACGACTGAGATCTCAAAATTAACTATAAATGCATAGACAAATAATGGTCATTAGAGGTGCATAATGTTCAGTAGTCGTTGAACTTACCCTAAATTCGACACTATGTGTCTTGAGCTTCTTTCATGGCGAATAACTGTATGCCCTTCTCGCATTTTTCAAGTGTACATTTATAAATCACTTTGTGAAGGCTACAAAACTCAATTGAGCAGATGGAATTTTGAGTTCTGGTGAACCTTTAGGGCCGGTAGGTAAGTAGGTTACTGGATTTTAAGAGTAAAACAGTTCAATGGGATAGATCATCTCTTTTTTCATGCTTTAGGTCCAAGGCTCCAATCACTTAACGAGCAGTAACTTCCTGTACCTTAGATCACGAATAATGTTGATGTTTCAGGTCCTGAGTGCACATTTTCGGGCTTATATTCAATCCCTGGAGAAATTGCAGCTCGATATTGCGACATCCAGTGATTTGATTGGTGTTGAGGCTAGGAGCAGTGGACTTTTCTCCACCAGAAGAGAACCTCTGAAGAATCGTTCCTCTGTTTTTTCACTTGGGGATAGAATAAATATTTTGAAGGTTAATATATGGTTTATACCTGTCTGCTTATTTTCTGCATTTTTTTTGTTAAGATAAGTAAGAAAAATGGTTTTCTAACTCAGATTCATATTGTTTACCTACATTGTTCATAGCTTTCATTTCACTCAAAATACTTTTCCTAGTTACTCTGAAAAAATGTGTTAAATGATTCGAGTGGTTCATATACTACAACGGTATGCCTGTTTTTCATCTTAATCTTATGCATGGAGCATCGCGGTTTAGTTTTACAAATCGACATCGCGTGATCAGGCTTAACACTTCTCGAAAAGCTATGGTTTTATGGGTTCCAGTAGAATAACGATTTAGTAGTGTTAGACTAGTAAAAAGGCCTGCATTATGGCAGAGTGAAATATCTGTGACAACGCCAAAGTTCATGCTTGAATATGCCCTTAGAAATCTACCTTGCATATGAAGTTATATGGGTTGCCAACTTGCCATTAGCGCATCATTCCTTTGAACTTGTCCAAATTTAGACATGCTCAGCTGGACGAATTTCCCATTTCCACATAAGCTGGTCACCTGTCGACATATTTTTTTTTGAATGTATGGACTTCCTTTCGCCTTAAGATTCTTGAGTCTGGTTGTGAGTCTTCTGACTTCTTTCGTTGTATCCAGGAAATTGATCAACCTGCACTGATTCCCCATATTGCAGAAGCTAGCTCCCAGAAGTATCCTTATGAAGTCCTTTTTCGGAGCTTGCACAAGCTGCTAATGGATACTTCTAGCTCTGAGTATGTATGAGAATTCAAATTTGATTGTACTGTTATTGCCTACATGATGAGGGTGATATTATTAATCTTAGACGGAGTATATAGTATTTGATATTGTTGATATCTTGACCTGATCTGTCTTCATTTAGGTATCTTTTCTGTGGTGACTTCTTCGGGGAAGAGTCCTTATTTAATGAGATATTTGCAGGTACAGCAAATTTATCTTGTTTGCTCACAACTCAATTCTCTCAATTATGTTCCCTCCGTCTTGGGTATTTGTTTGCATTTGGTTTTGGCACGAAGAGTAAGGAAAGGGAGGGGACCGTTTTTGGCTATTGCCTTTGAATGGCAAGTGGACCAGTCGGTAGTCTAATGTAAATGAATGATTATTTACAGATCAATGTCATTCTCAAGATAGGAATGTAAACAAATGATCGAGACTCTTGAATAACAAGCAGATCAAGTAATCAGTGTTGCGGCCAATATTTAAAACCGTGATTCTAGAGAGTCAATGAACTAGGCCAATACAATTTATTTTCTTTCAAAAGCAATTGTTCATGAATATGGTATATTATTTTTCTTGAGATAAATATTGGTCGTTAATTTTAGGTCTAATCTTTTATAGGGCTCGATACTTCTGGAAATAATTTTGTTGCATGGCCTTTTGAGCAAACATTGATATTCTTATTATTTAGTGGGGTAATGAGAGGATTTATTTTGGTATGTTAAACCTAAAGTTCGTGCGAAAAATTACCTTATATGATCTCTGTTCGCAGCGTTGTGAGGAAGTTTGTGTAATCACAAATCATAATTGCCTTTTTTCTTTCAGGCCCATTTGCAGTTATTGATGAGCATTTCAATGCAATCTTATCAAATTCTTTCGACGCTATTGGCTTAATGCTTATGATCCGTCTTACTCATCAGCACCAGGTGTGTCTCATACTTGTCAGTTCTCTTTATTTTTACCGAGAACTGTTGATTGAATTGGGCTGTTCTTTCAGCTTATCATGTCAAGGAGGCGCATTCCTTGCTTGGATTCATATTTGGATAAGGTATGTGTATTTTTTGAGTCACTTGTGTTAATTGAGCCATATAGTTTTGCGTTTCTGCGAAGTGGAAGTAGAGATGTAATCTGCAAACCTCAAAAATACCGTCTTTTTACTCTCTTGCCATAACATGTACATTCCGGTGATTTGGTAAATTCTGTTAATTTAGCTTCGCGGAGCTTCAATCGTAAGAATGTGGGAGTCTCATCAAAAGGGTTGCCGTGTATGTTGCTAGATTTAACATTGTACATACTTTTCATATACGACAGTTAGACTGGCAAACATGTCATTCGGGTTGGGTAGGGTAGGGTTTGGAGCTCTTTCATAAGCCGTCTGTTTACTTGAATTCATAATGTATGAACAGGCAAACATTTCACTGTGGCCGCGTTTTAAGATGGTCTTTGACATGCACCTCAGTAGTCTTCGGAGTGCTAATGTGAAAACATTGTGGGAAGATGATGTTCATCCTCACTATGTCATGAGACGTTATGCCGAGTTTACTGCTTCCCTCATTCATCTCAATGTTAACTATGGAGATGGCCAGGTCAGATTCCTCTATTCCTATTATCCTTTTGCTTTATACGTTGTCTCTCGACTCTTAGCACATGAATCAACATCATTTATTGCCTATCTTTCAGTTGGAGATGAACTTGGAAAGACTTAGAATGGCAGTTGATGATTTGATTATGAAGCTATCTACACAGTTTCGGAAATCTAAACTGCAGAGTGTGTTTCTTATCAACAATTATGACATGACCATTTCTGTCTTAAAGGTCAGTGATTGTATCGTTAAATGCACAAGCTACAACATTCTTATTTTTTATTAATAATTTCATTTATATATCATGTTTCTCTGCGAAATTTCAGGAAGCTGGTCCAGATGGCGGAAAAATTCAGATGCATTTTGAAGATGTTTTGAAGAGCCAAACTAGTATATTTGTGGTGAGTTTTCCAATATGCTTGTCAATGAACCTGTGTCTAATATTAACCTAATAAGAATAATTTATCCATGGTTAGAACTTCAAACTCAAACAATTTGTTTGCATAGAGCCCATAAATATCGAGAAATTCTAAGATTTTAGGAGTACTACTAAGATAAAGAGAAAAAATTAAATTTTAGAACTTTAAACAAGTCTGAGGCTTACAATTTACAAAGCTCGCCTTCCCCAAAAAAAAATAAAAAATTCAATGCTCGGGTTTGGTTTAGATTAGTTCAAGCATGGCTTCAGCTCAAGATGGGTTTGACGTAGCCTTAAGTCCTTAACCGAGCTTTGACCAAACTGATTCGGAGGTGTTATTTGTGCTGGCTCAATTCAAGAACTTTATTGTTTAAATACACGTGACTTGTTTGTGCAGGAAGAGCTATTGCTGGAGCACTTCAGTGATCTGATCAAGTTCGTGAAGACGAGGGCATGTAAGGATTTCTACTAATCTAAATGTCTCCATTAGGTAAATCTATTTTTTTTTCCTGGTATAATTTAGAACTCAAATGTTTTATTCTAATCATCATCGATTAGCTGATGACCCGAGTGCAAGTTCTGAGAAGGCCATAACAGTTGGTGATGTGGAGCCACTAGTAAAAGACTTTGCTAGCCGATGGAAAGACGCAATAGAGTTGATGCACAAAGACGTGATCACTTCTTTCAGTAACTTCTTGTGTGGCATGGAGATCTTAAGAACTTCATTAACCCAATTGTTGCTCTACTACACTAGACTTTCCGAGTGCATCAAAAAGGTGCCGGGAGGGTCTGCACTTAACAAGGATCTGGTTTCTATACAATTGATCATACACGAGATCCGCAAATTCTCTAGGACATTCTAGAACTTGGAGAGGTGGTATTTGTCGATACAAGCTGGAACATTCGAGTTTGATCTTCTTGATGTGAGAGTTCCCGGTATACACGATATAGGCTTCGGGCTTGTTCTGTTTATTCTCTAAAACATTTTTGTATCAAGATGAGCAATTGAGCATACTAAGTATTTACAGTGAACATGGACCATTGAAGCCAGTGTTATATTATTATTATTAGATTATTATTATAACTTCATAGCTTTGCTGTTATTATAGTACGGAGTATAATAAAGTACTTCCTCCGTCGCAATGATTTGTTTACCGTTAAAAATACTCCTTGTAAATAATAGAAAAGGTAAATAAATAAATGAGATGGAGAGAGTAGTTTTAGTGTTTTTCTTGTATGACGTTAACATAGAGTTTTGTTTTTTTATAATATTGTATAAAAATAAATAATTAAGTAATCAATATAGATGATTTAGTATTAACCTCTATAAAAATTACATGTGAATTAAAATTAAATGTTTTAAGTAACTTTTTAATTATATTGTATAGATAAAATGTGACAAGTTTTTTACTTTGGAATTGCATATTTGTATAATCATTATTTTAACTTGAGAAAATAAATCTTTCTAGATACTACTCTACTCATCCAATTTAAGTCTTGCATGGTTGAAGTAATTTCTTGTGGGCTGACAGTATTTAATCATCAATAATTTCAAGTCAAGTTTTACGCGTGGGGATCTTCTCCTGATACAACTTATAAAATTATTATATGTTTTTCACCTAGTCAAAAAACTTGACCGTTGGATCGTTTTGGAACAAAATCCGAACTGTTAAAAGGTACTAAAAGGTATAGAAAAGAAAAGAATAATGGGATAATTCAGACCGAAGTTTTACCAGGATGGGGGAGGACATGAGGAATTTATTAAAAACGGAAATTTCCCATGGTACCCCTTAATTTTGTCAGATTTCTCATGGTACCCCTGCTTTTAAGAATATGCCCATGGTACCCTTGAGGTTTCATTTTTGTGCCCATGATGCCCTTTAATGTAACGGCCGTTAACTTGACGTTAAATTTTGATGACGTGGCATTAATTAATAAATTAAAATAAATAATAAATATAAATAATTCCCATGGTACCCTTAAGGTTTGCAATTTTTCACTCGTACCCCTATTTTTCTCCAAAATAACTTTAACTGCTCTTATGCCTTCATAAGAGATTGTTTTTCTTATCTGAACCCAGATGTTAAGTTTTTTGTGAGAAATACTATTAAGTCTGACATCTTAAGGATGTTTAGAAATGAAAAAGAGAAACTTGTTGGGTTGTTAAAAAGAACAAAAGGAAGAATTTCCCTTACTTCTGACTGTTGGAGTTCTGTCACCACTGATGGCTATATGACCCTCACTGCTCATTTTATTGATGAGCTCTGGCAACTTCAAAAACGTGTTCTGAACTTCAGTTTCTTACCCCCTCCCCATAGTGGTGCTGCTATGTCTGTTAAGATAACTTCCTTACTCATTGAATGGGGGATCGAGGATAGAGTTATGTCCATAACTTTGGATAATGCATCTTCTAATGATTCTATGGTGGATTTTTTGAAGCCTGATTTGAATTTGTTGTGTAATGGCGAATATTTTCATGTTCGCTGTTGTGCTCACATTTTAAATCTAATCGTGCAAGAGGGATTGAAAGATATGGACGATGCAATTCTTAAAGTCAGAGAGAGTGTCAAATACAGTAAGGGATCCCAGTCTAGGAAACATAGGTTTATGTCTTGTGTCCAACACGTTAACCTAGAGTCTGTTCGGGGATTAAGACAAGATGTCCCCACACGTTGGAATTCCACATTTCACATGCTGGAGAATGCACTATATTATCGGAGAGCTTTTAACAATCTTGCCAAAACAGACTTGAATTACTTACATTGTCCGACTGAGGCTGAGTGGGATAAGATTGGTAAAATATGCAAGTTCTTGAAAGTTTTTTATGAGGTAACTTGTGTTTTTTCTGGCACCAAGTTTCCTACTGCAAATCTGTATTTCACCCACGTGTTAAGGGTGAGATTGTTACTTCAGGAAGAAATGGGAAGCAAGGATAAATTCATAAGTGCCATGGCTACTAAAATGTTTGTCAAGTTTGACAAATACTGGTCGACTTTTAGTACAATTATGGCAATAGATGTGGTATTTGATCCAAGATATAAGTTCAATGTTGTTGATTGGGCTTATAAAAAAATTTTTGGTAAGTCATATGAACTTGAGTTGGAGTTGTTCAAGGGAAAACTGTTTGACCTGTACAACCAATATGTTTCCCTTGCAAGTGACTACACTCCATCAGCTTCTAATGGCGTTAATGGTAATGGTGCCAATGTTCATGTGGACTCATCGTCAGACGTCTTTATGATGGTAAGTTTGGCATAAATCTGATATTTTTTTAGTTTTTTACTTTTTAGCGTCTCTTAAATTACTGCATTGTTCAAGTTTGGCTTATACTCATATATATATTCCATATTTAATACATATAGGATTACGATTGTTACTCGAGCAATGCTTTTACCTCTGCTGGAAAAACTGAGTTAGAGCTATACTTGGAAGAACATATTCTGCCTCGTACTGCTGATGTCAATGTGCTTGAGTATTGGAAGACACATTGTGTGAGGTATCCCGTTCTTGCTCAGATGGTTCGGGATATTTTGGCTATTCCTATATCCACAGTAGCGTCTGAATCAACTTTCAGCATTGGAGGCAGAATTCTTGATCCATATAGAAGCTCTTTGAAGCCTTCTACTGTTGAAGCTCTTGTATGCCTTAGAGATTGGGCATTTAATCAAGGTATTTCTAGTTCTTATCAACTTCTTGTTAACTTTCTTAACTTATTATTCTGGTAGGCCTCATAGTCTATATGTTAATAGATTTTACTCTAATTGCAGGTTGCATCGAACCTGAGATAGAAGAACTTTGTAGCGAGATTATGAAGATCAAGGTTGGTGATGAGTTGGGAGATTTAGAAGATGAGCTAGGGAGTGTACCCGAGACATCTCATACTTAAGGATTGGCTCCAACTGAGAAGTGAAGAATCAAGCTACTCATTTCTTTTTTGTTTTTTTAAGTCTGTTGCTAATAAATGTACTGTGGCATCTCCAGTACCCTTGGCTTTTAGTTTGTTTGTTACTGAACTTTTTTTAAGCACTGTCATTTTGAATTTGAGTTATGTAATGTTTTGGATTTCCAGTTTACACTGGTTTTGAGTTATGAAAGATCTTGATATTTTGGGTTTGCTTTTTTACTTTGGATTTGAGTTATTTGGGTTACACAGCTCTATTGGGTTATTCAGGTAAGTCGGGTTGAACACGAACAATAGAACTGTGGACTGAAATCAGGTTACACAGATCAGGTCGGGTAATTGAATATGTAAACAGATCAGGTTCAGGTGAGAGAGGGTGACCCGTTTAATTAAACAGGTCGTGTTCAGGTCAGTGGGTTTGTGACCCGTTTATGTGGGACACGGACACGAACCCGACACGACCTGATCTGTTTGCCAGGTCTAGGTACCATGGGATTTGTTGAAATTTTTATTTTTATTTCTTATTTCTTATTAATTTTTAATTTACTAATTATTGTCACGTCATCAAAATTTAACGTCAAGTTAACGGTCGTTACATTAAAGGGCATCATGAGCACAAAAATGAAACCTCAAGGATACCATTGGCATATTCTTAAAAGTAGGGGTACCATGAGAAATCTGACAAAATTAAGGGTACCGTGGAAAATTTCCCTATTAAAAAAAAATCCTTCCGTAAAAAAGCGAATTCAGTAACTTATTCATCCTCCTCTAACTATTTGACACGTTGATTTTACCCATGAATGTAGTTGGTTTGTTTATTCATTATTTTGGCCTTTTGTTGTCATCACTTTTGCAGGATTCCTTGATTTAGTACGAGGAAAGAGCATCCTAACTCTCGATCACCAAAAGAATTCCTCGTTTTATTCTAATCTTTTCATAACTTGAAATTTATGTGGTTGATTGGTGAATTGGTGCTGTTTGTTAAGTCTCGTCTAAGACGGTTTGTATTGAATTTCATCGATAATCCATAAACTTGTAAATTCGGTAAATAAAATTGATGACCCGATTTCCGCGCATGTGGTTGTACACAAACCTATAAAAAATATTTGACCAAAAGGTTTATTGTTGCAAATTGATTATTATTATTCACAATAATTTGATAATAGCTTACCTGAATCCAATTCGAAGGCTACAAACCGAAAATAACCCAACCTGAAATTGACCCGATCCAAACTCAATCCAATTAACTCGTTTATTTATCATCGCAGTAATCACATATTCTCATGCACCAACCCATTTTCCTAAAATATACTTACTTTTTAACTTTTGCTAGATGTCTTATTATTATCTTTTCACTTTAGCTTGATGCATCAAATTCTGTCATCAAACGAGAATTAGTGATCCAAATTGATTAAGAGTTACGTATACGACTGTATGCAGAATAAAACCAGGTAAGTTTAGAAAGTACATAACTTATCAAAAATGGGTAAACCATTTTCTAAGATTTAGTAATTTACGAAATTCAGAAAAAAAAATACGTAAGTTTTTATTTTTAATAATAATATTCATTACCATCCGCGTAGTGCATGGGTTCAAAAACTAGTTATTTATTAAAGCTTCATCCCTAAGCTACCTCACTTCCTTCTCCATTTTATTTTACAACTAGATTTCATGCCTGTGCATTACACGGGTTACAAAAATTGACTCACCTCTAATTTCTATGCATTTTTTTGGGTGAACACTCAACTCATTATTTGATTTAAAAAAAAAAATTAATCTATTATGATTCCGTTGTCGTCCAGCGGTTAGGATATCTGGCTTTCACCCAGGAGACCCGGGTTCGATTCCCGGCAAAGGAAATTTTTCCATTGCTTTTGACAAGAGGCATCATTTGAAAGCTTCATTCCTTTTCCCGCGCATATATATGCTAAACAAGTAAATCCGTATGCTATTGTAATACTCGTTGCGAGCTTAAAAATCGACTTATTTTCAGCAGGTTTTTGTTTCCATCCTCTGTTGAAGGCACATTCAAGCTCACCCCAATTTATTCCCTTTTCCCCTATATATACTCCACCATTTTCCATCTGCTTCCCTCCCAAACCAAATCAACATTATTATCCCCTTAACTATAATTATTTCCCAAATATCCCTTCTTCTCACTTCTTTCTTCTTTAAAAAAAAATGGCACTACTACTAACTGAATTCCTTAACGAAAACGCACAAAACGTATTCCCATGGGAACACGTGTTGCTACCACACGAACTACCTATACCTGTAATTAATACATATGGGGAGCCTTCAGGACTACGCGTAGCTGACCTGACAGGTATGAATTCGAATTCGAATACTCAACCACAGAGAATCCGAAACGAGGTCTACGAAGGAGCCAAAATGGGCATATTTCAAGTATGTTCAAAAATTCTTATTTCCTCCTCTTATCTTGAATTTATTTATTTATTTATTTATTTAATAGACACGAATGATGTGAAATTATGAATTGCTCTAACTTGATTAATACGGAGTATTATTATAACTGATATTTTATTAGTAACCTAATTATAATGTAAACGAGGAGGGAATTCCAATTGCAAAATAAATTGCTAAAAAATTCATCTCGTTAATGGTTATAGAGCAAGTGAGTAACAAACTGATATTTTATTAGTAGTCTTTTACAATTTTACATGAACAAAACATATTCTCCACCGTTTTAAAATGGATTAACTGTTATATTGTCAAATTCTCTTAACATTTATCAAAAAATACCGCGCTTTTGCACGTGATCAACACTAGTTAGGAGTATTGTGCAATTTAACGTTATATGCATCGAGGTTACGGTGTGTAAATTGTCTGTTAGGAATTTGTGTTGAAAACGGACTAACTAATAAGGCAAGGCAAAGAAAGGACTCGTAACTCGTACGAGTCATTGACTTATTCCCGCTGGTTGAATTGGGTATACTTTTACCCGCTGTTAATGAGACGGGACCCACACAATTTTGCAAAAATTAAGCATTTGTGTTAATAGTTAACAGCGTCACTTTTCAAGCCCTTAATTGAGAAAAAAAATGTATAGTTTAGGTCTTTATCTCACCATTTATTCGATTTTCTTTAATATATGTATCTTTTTCAATGGTTTCTGTTGTTTAATTTACACTTTACAATATCTTTTGTATAGATTATGTACAGTTAGTTTAACAGCTTAATTTTACAGAATTATAAGGTGACCAATCATGGAATCTCGGAGGGAGTGATGGAAGAGGCCATGAGAGCTGCAAATGATTTTTTTGGATTTACCCAATTATTTGCTCAGGCCAAAGGCTGTACTTTACAAGGCCTATTCCAGCAGTATTGTCCATCACTCAAATCTTCATCAAAGTGCAAAATTTTGGAGGGACACTGTGCCCTTCTACTTCCCCTCAGATGCTGGTGCTGCAACCACTTTCGAGTAAGTATTTAACGATAATTTAAGTAAAAGGAAGTTCATCCCAAAAAATAACCTTCATTACTTTATATTATTCTTGGTAATAAATAGTTTTGCTTTTTTTGAGGAAAAATAAATAGTTTTGTTTGATTAACAAACGAGTATTTAATTTTGTTATAACTTCAAACCCATTAACCCGCGGGTATAAACCATCAACCTAGGCCAACTATATTGGACACGGCCACACGGGTAATAAATTGTAGATCCATCCATTTTGGCCCATGAAAAGTTTTAATTTGGCCTAGCTTTAACAATGGTTTCACCAAACCCATTAGTCATGCATTGGGGATTTTATTAATTTATTTTGACATAAATAAGTAATTTTTTTTTATATGTTTCTAACTTTTTTAATCTTGATAAATGGACAAAAAGATTATGATTCTATAAATGTGTGGTCGATAGTTGAAAATTAGAGGTCAAAATAGTTAGAGGAACAACAAATCCATTGTCTCAGTAAGATTAATTTATCACAACTCTTGTTATAAATATATGAGAAGTAGTATAAATAGGAAGGCTTGTTACTACACAAGCTAAGTTAAGTCTTTCACAAAATACTTCTAATAAACTTTCTAGTTCACAACATAAAGTGTTCTAATATTCTCTTGTTCATACTCTTGTTCATAATTCAAAGTCCTAGCTCCCTTATAATCATTTTTTATCCTGATAAACCTCCTTTGTGGTTGTACTTACTATGTGTTAGTAAACTTGGTATCAGAGCCATGGCAGTCTAAGCTTTGGCTCTTATCTTCCTAATAAGTATTAAAGGATAATGAGTTAATTCCTCTACAAAAACCCTAAGTATGGAAAAGTATGCTCTGTGGTTGCCATTCTATGGATCTTCCACATCAGAAAAATTCCTGCTAGGAGAAATCAAGTGTAAGAAATCAATTACAATGTTCTTAGAAGCTTGTACCTTGAGACAAAAGTTTAAGACTATGTGTTGTCTCGGTTTAGCAATCTAAGAACATAAGTTGATTCTTTATACTGTCCTTTTTTATATAAAAGGAGGAAAAACTCATTATAATTTGATACTTAGAAAGGTAGATAAGAAATAAGGCATTCTGTTATGGTATCTGGTCTCATATCAAAAAATATGGCAAATCCTTCTAATATTTTAGCACATACTTCTTCTTCTTCTTCTCGCAAATCAAATGCAAATAAAGTAGATTATCTTTATGAAGTAGAATATGATGAAAATGACAAAGTTCCTATTACTCAACTTCCTTTGTTAA
>JAGPOY010003426.1:0-13179 GCA_018983105.1 Silene uniflora
TCTGGTGGTGTGGGTACGTGGTGGTGTGAGTTCGTGGTACTGGTGGCAGGGGGTCGTGGTAGGTGTTGGTGGCGGTTGGTGAGGGTAGTGGGGGTGTCAATGGCGGTTAGACTTCGGACTAAAATGACCTAAATTTAAATTAATATAACCAAAATCACTAGTTTAGTATAAAGTTATAATAGAAATAACCTAAAAAAGCTAAATTTACACTTTTAGTTGTTAAAGTTTCACTCGCTTGGACTGAAGTTTCATTCATAATTTTGGAAAATTATTGTCACAATTGCATAGAATGCAAATTTATACATTAAAATGGCATTAAAAAACTAAAGTTTTAATTTTAAGCGTTAAAGTTTCACTTGTTTAACATTAAAATTTCATTAGTAAATCTGAGAAATTAAATAAATATTAGTCACAATTAATAATTTCATAAATTCAAATCTTTATATTAAAATTTGCCTTAAAAAATTGAAGTTACAATTTTAACCGTTAAAGTTTCGTTCGTTTAGTATTAAAGTTTCAATCATAAATCGGTGAAATTCTAATTTTTATATTAGAAATGACATTAAAATATTAAAGCCACTCCTTTAAATAAAAATATTAAAGTTACAATTTTTAGCATTAAAGTTTCTATCCTAAAGCATTAAAGTTTCATTTATAAAGCTGTAAATTTAATGAATATTAGTCACAATTATATTATTACATAAATTTAAAATTTTATATTAGAAATGGCCTAAAAAAATTAAAGTTACAATTTTTAGCATTAAAGTTTCGCTCGTAAATCATTAATGTTTCCCTCAAAAATGAAATATATATTTTATAAAAAGTATTGTTACAACATAAATTAAAATTTTAAATTACAAAATAACCTTAAATATTAACGTTATAATCATAAAGAATTAAAGTTATAGTCAAAAATTAAAGTTACACTAATAAAATATTAAAGTTTCATTTTTAAAGTTCCAAATCTCAACCACCAATCTTTGAAAATCAATGGCTTAGATTAGGACTTAGAGGACTCACCATATATAGTGGATTCATTTGAACTCGACTCTAAAATATAATTTATGTATACAAGCAAACAGGTTTTGCAAATACATAAAAAATGTCTTACAACTTCAACTATTGATGTAAAATCTACTTGAATTCAGACGCCACAGTATAGACGACTGTTGTTTGAATTCTGATGCAACAGTACAGGTGATTGTTGTTTTAATGCAGCGGAATTTAAAGTGTTATTTTTAGGTTTTTGTATGAATAGAACGAAAATAAAACAAAGGATATGGAGTGAATTGAATCTCGCTCTCCGCCTCGCAAGGTACGAACTCGATTTAACCCACAACTACACTCAACCTCGCAAGATCGAATTGATCTTATCTCACCCTCGCAAGAACGAAATAATAAACTCTAATAACTCGCAAGCAATTAGAACTAACAAGAACTCTTGTATTAAACTCTCCAAATTGTGTGTTAAACTCAATACAATGACCCTTATTTATACTAATAGAAACCGACCTAAGGACTCCTACAACTTCCTTAATCAGGCGTGTAAGCCTTACCTAAAACGGACTCTAAGAACTTTGGCAATTTGCCTTATTGCAACTTGCTAGGAATAGGAAAGTAACTATAAGGAAATAACAATGCTTCCTTAAACTTATTAGCTAAAATAAACTAAAGACACATAGTAAAATATCAGCTATAGAGACCGACCTAGCTAGCCTTGCACACGGTTTTGCCACCTTGTCTTCGTGTGCCACAGTTCACCTAACTGTGTCAAGCGTGTGCAACAGTTCGCTTAACTGTGGCATGCCTCCATGTTATCATATTTCACTAAACTCGTGCTCATTTTGATCCTTCCAAAATATTTGGGACACATTTGGACTTCATTTTCTTTATATCCTAATGCTCCCGCATCATTCTCCCCTTCTTTAAAGAAATTGTCCTCAAATTTTGAAGATATGTGAAACCACCTGGATCAAAAACAAACCATGCGAATTTAATAACCATGATAAAAGTTACGATTCCATGTAGACTCCCTTCGAACTCCTCCAATGTTGCAACCCTCTTATAGCTTCTAGGATCACTTCCTTCGTCGTTAAGCCAATACCCTTCGATCCATTTTTTCTTGTGCCTTCCACCCCGCCTCCCTCCTTGCACAAGTGTAGTATAATCAAATCCATGCTTTCTTGGAATAACAAGATCACTTTGAACACCCATAGAAATCGAACTCAAGAAACAAATTTGATAGTGGTCACCATAAAGCTTCTTGTCAATGGATATATCAAGTGGCGACTTATATGGTTCTTTGAATTGAAAATCCGAACAAGTAGCATCTTGTAGTAATTCCTTACCCGAGATTGGTAATAAACTAGGATCGCCAGACTCACCATTGGGCAGATTCAGAATTACTTCGTTATCATTCACCACTAACTCGTCAACCAAGTCTTTCCTAATCTCGTCTCCTACATACTCGTCTTCTATGAGAACTCCATTGAAAGACTCAACCTTCTCTTCTCCAACCTTGGTTTCAGCATGCTTGTCTTCTTTATTAATAGCAAAAAACTCGACTTCTTCTTTGATCGGACTAGCTTGAAGATGTAAGTTGCGAACCACCTCCTCTTGTTGATCATCATCACTTAATGGTTCGACATCATAGACAATTCGTTCTTCTTTATTGACATCATTAACAATCATATTTGTTTTTCTTTCGGGCATGACAAATTCAGGAATCATCTCGCAAAGCTCTTGTGTGGTTAGAGCTCTTTTTTGAGGACACTCATTAGCTATGTGTCCATAGCCTTGACACTTGAAACATCGCCTCATAGAACTTCCTTTAGTAGACTCCACTCCCTTGCCCTTGTTTTTCACATCTTCTATTTGAACTTCCTTAGGCTTGCTAAATTCCGGCTCCGAATAAGAACTCGAACCTGAATTTGCTCCTCTTGAATAGGCATAGGATTTCCTTGCTTTATCATGTTTCTCGAACTTTAGTGCCAAACGACAAACATCATTGAATCCATCATAAATCTGGACCTCAACTCTAGAAGTAATAGATGGTGTAAGTCCCTTAATGAATCTTGCAACTCTAAGCTCTTCTTTTTCCTCCAAGTCACAAAGAATCGTCATCTTCTCAAACTCCTTAATGTACTCGGCCACGGACAGCCCTTCTTTTGACAAAGCTTGCAACTTTAGGTAATTTTCTTGCTCATAGTCTTTAGGTAAGAATCTCTTTGTAAGATGCTTCTTTAGCTTTTCCCAAGTATCAATCTTCTTCTTTTTTTCTCTTTTTCGCTGTTTCTTCAAGTTTTCATACCACAACGATGCATAATTAGTAAGTTTAAGAATTGCTACCTTGAATTGTTTATGCTCATCGTACTCTTTGTATTCGAAAACTCTTTTGGCTTGCCTAATCCAATCCAAGAACTTTTCGGGATCCAAATCACCTTTGAAATCAGGTATATCAAGTTTTAGGCCTCGATCATCATCATGCTTAGCCACGTTCTTTCTCTTGGAGCTAGTTTCGTCCCTCTCCGAGTCAGAACCGCCACCACGAGACCTGGACCTGCTCCCGCTTGAACTACGCATCCTACCACGCTCCTTTGGAATATCAATCAACATCTTCCCGAAATTCTTCATCATATAATTCATTTGAGCCATCGTTCCCTTCAAGGTATCTAGTTTTTCCTGAAACGAGCTAGAAACATCCTCACCAATGCCTTTGTTTGAATTAGCTTCTTCTCCTGGCATCTTTACTTCCCAAGATTAATTTGCTAAGAAACAAATCAAAAACCTTTCTCTGGTAACCAATTTGATGTAAAACTCTACTTGAATTCAGACGCCACAGTATAGAGGACTGTTGTTTGAATTCTGATGCAACAGTACAGGGGACTGTTGTTTTAATGCAGCGGAATTTAAAGTGTTATTTTTAGGTTTTTGTATGAATAGAACGAAAATAAAACAAAGGATATGGAGTGAATTGAATCTCGCTCTCCGCCTCGCAAGGTACGAACTCGATTTAACCCACAACTACACTCAACCTCGCAAGATCGAATGAATCTTATCTCACCCTCTCAAGAACGAAATAATACTCTAATAACTCACAAGCAATTAGAACTAACAAGAACTCTTGTATTAAACTCTCAAAATTGTGTTTTAAACTCAATACAATGACCCTTATTTATACTGATAGAAACCGTCCTAAGGACTCCTACAACTTCCTTAATCAGGCGTGTAAGCCTTACCTAAAACGGACTCTAAGAACTTTGGCAATTTGCCTTATTACAACTTGCTAGGAAAAGGAAATTAACTATAAGGAAATAACAATGCTTCCTTAAACTTATTAGCTAAAATAAACTAAAGACACATAGTAAAATATCAGCTATAGAGACCGACCTAGCTAGCCTTGCACACGGTTTTGCCACCTTGTCTTCGTGTGCCACAGTTCACCTAACTGTGTCAGGCGTGTGCAACAGTTCGCTTAACTGTGGCATGCCTCCATGTTATCATATTTCACTAAACTCGTGCTCATTTTGATCCTTCCAAAATATTTGGGACACATTTGGACTTCATTTTCTTTATACCCTAATGCTCCCGCATCAACTATGATTTCAAGGCATTGCACAATTTTCATTGTGAATTAAATGATCACTAAGTTACTAAAGTTTAAAAGGCCCCGGGCTGCTGAAATACTAATGTTAATCACTCCAAACAGTCTCATACATAGGTTTGAAGTTAGTCTAACAAAATAAACCATTTTGTACTCTCACATTGATTATTTACGGATTTGAGTTTTAGATCTCCCACATCGTTATTCTTATAAGGTTTTTTTTTTGTCAAACACGACATTTTAGGCAAAGTTTGATCACTTGTAATGGGGTGACTTTCAGCCGATGTTTGAGATAGCAAAAAATGTTGGTTTGAGGTGTTCTTAGAGTCGTTGAAAAGTGGGAGTACAAGCTTTACAGAGGTTATCAATACGGTGGCAATAGGTGGCCTTATGTGGGGTTTATTGGTGTGTAAAGTAAGGTTAGAGGATTAAATTGGAGGTAAAAACTAATCAGAAAAAATTCAAAGTAGGACTTATTCGTGGGTCAATTTACTCCTCTCAAACAACCACTTGCAAGCAGCAACTACTACAAACAACACAACTACGACATAAAGTCATCAGCTTTACTAAAAAAACAACAATTCACCGATATCATTTTTTCATACAAAAACACCTAATCTAACATTCGAACACACAAGATAGATGTGCAATCGAGTAACCCATCACCGTAACATGTAATCTTCCAAAAGGTCGTCCAAAAAATTTAAGAATAAACATTTGCAACGTCCGAGATCTACCTTAAAGTGATTATCAAGGCAAAAGGATAAAAAAAAAGTGTCACCTTTAAATGACGAGACTTTGAAGAACGGAAATAAAAGTAAGAAAAACTTACATCAAGTTGAAGGGAACAAGAGAACCTGAGCGCATAAAAGATTTTCAAAATTTATATTGGAATTACTATTGAAGTAGTTCATAAGTTAATTAAATGATTTTGTGTTTAGATACAATTTAGAATACATCATATTTCGTAACCTTTTCAGCATATGGAGTTTTAATTAATTGTCATGTTTGTGTATGTTTTAATCTTATTTAGATGTTTTCATTAATTGACATATCATCTTAAGATCAAGTTTTAAGATGCCTTGGCAGTAACTTTGTCTTCCGTGTTAGATAACTATATGATGCCATCCTTTACCGTTGAGACCTCTTTCAACGACCTTATCTTACCTTTATATTTATTTATAAATAACAAAAGGAATAGCGTACAAAAGGGAATAAGAAATATTTTTACCCCTATTTTGTTACTTTATGGTACATTATTTAAAAAAAAAAAAAAAAATCCTACGGTGTACCTTGAGTTTTTTTGGTTTTCTATGTTGTACGCCTCATTTTCTTGTATTGTAGAGTGTCCCCTAAATTTCTTACTTATTTTTTCATCATGAGCTCGTTGAACTCTCATCATGACCTCGTTGAACTCTCCATTGACTTTATTACTATCAAACAACCATACATTGACCTTTATTCTAACTCATTGATGTTGTATCACCATCCTATATGAGAAGCAATCACAAATAACTTTTATTAAGCACAAACTATCTTTTAAAACATTTGTTATGATTCATCACATGATAATGGAAATTTAAGGAACTTTTAGTTAGATTCGTATACTATTTGGTGGTTTAATGAGTAATTTTGCGAACTAATAAGTAAATAAGTAGATTATCGAGTAATTGTAATGATAAATAGACGATTTAATAGGTCAATTACGAAACTAAGTTAGAAAAGACAGTAAATAAGGTCATGGTATAGACTAATGTATAGAGTTCAGGAGTACACTATATAATTTCAAAAATGTAGGGGTACAACATAGAAAACCGAAAAATTCGAGTTACACCATAGAATATCTCTAAAAAAACACACTTTTAAGTTATCATATACAAATCGGCCTCCAACTTATCTTACTCATTGATTTAGTTGCCACAGAGTTTCAAAATAATTTTTTTTTGTATTTCGGTTGTTGTCTAGCACTCCCTCCATTTTTCATTTTATTCCCATTTTCAAAATTATATCACATATTATATGAAAGAACTATGATTATATCAGCAAGATTTGTTTTATATTAATGGTAATAATTGATTTTGAGATAAGGTTCTTTTATACTATTATCAAAGAATTCTGCAAAAATAATTTTAAAAATCATATATATCAATAAATCTAAAATAATCATAATTTAGATGGTAAATAATGTATTTTGCCTTTCCTTTTTCTATAGTTGTTCATTGAAGAGTATTTATTTATATACACACATACAGGGTCAAGATCCGGTGAGAACCCCTATCATAATGAAAACCGTGAGAACCTTCACTAAATATCCATTGTATTTCGTTTCGAAAGTCTAGATGAATCATTTACCCTTAGTTTACTTTATTCAAGCACAATATTTGGTGTTACTAAACAAAATTTATTTAATATAGTAACAAATACGTGTTTAATGTGCAAATGGACGATAGTGTTGACAAGATCCCAGTCAAAGTCAATGATACACTAAAAGTCTAAAACAGGCTCTAGGTGCATAAAAACGGATACTAGGTGCACGGAAATTGTTAGATACATTTTAAATTAATAAAATGTGTTTCACCTCAATTTCCGTTAATATATTATCCAACATAAAATTTTAAACTTAATCCAAATATCTTGTTATTTTTAGAACTAAAATTTTGTAAGGGGGAGTTCTCACGGATTCGAAGGGTCGGGATCTGGTGAGAACCACTAACATACTATTAACTATGATAACCTTCACTAAATCTCCACCAAATCTTGTTTCGAATGTTTAGACGAATCATTTACCTTTAGTTTAGTTTATTCAACCACAATATTTTGTGTAACTAAACAAAACATGTTGATTATATTAAATAAATTTATACTTAATGTACAAAAAACCAATGGTACATTAAAACAAGCTCTAGATGCATGAAAATTGTTACTTCCATGAAAGTGATTACTAGGTACATGAAAATTAATAAAATGTATTTTCGCCTCGATCTGTGGCTTACTTCGTCAGACCAAAAAAAAGAAAAAAAAATAGTAAACAAAAACGAAAAAAATAAAGATGATATACATGTAGAAACATGATGCATTATCTATTGTCTGCCTACAGTCCCACCTCAATGTTTATAGGTAGGTCAGAACAACAATTTTTTTATTGCATATTACTACTTTGAATTTTCTAAATTTTGATTTTCATATTTTGACATAAATACTAATACTATAACGTCAATTGTCAGATGAATATTATGTATCAAGAAATTCAAATTTTGAAGAATAAGGTTAGTTCTGTTTCTTAATTTTTTACCATTCGTATATTATATAAGACTGCTTAATTAATATTCGCTCTAACAATGAATTTTGATATTTTTTTCCTCACTATTTAAGCTTTCAAAATACGTTTATATCATGATATACTAGTTGATCATTGCTTTTCTAGTTCAAGAGAAAAGTTAAGCGTTTACATTTTTCGTATCATTTTTTTTTACGCGATTAAAAAAAGCAATATAGTAATCTCATTATTTTCAAAAAGTTGTCAATATTATATACTAGATTTCTTGCCCGTGCGTTGCACGGGTTACAAAATTGACTCACTCTGATTGTTATGGATTTTTTTTTTGGGCGAAAACTTAACTCATTCAATGTTTTGATACTCCCCCGTCTCAATCATTTGATACTGTTAAAAAAAAATTTCATTGATGTTTTGATAATCCCCCGTCTCAATCATTTGATACTGTTAAAAAAAAATTCAATTGATGTTTTGATAGTCTCCCGTCTCAATCATTTGATACTGTTATGACTCACCTCTAATAAAAAAACTTAGGCTTCTTAGAGTTTTAGTCGATACGTACCAATGTACCATCTCCTATTGTGGAGGAGCTATAAACCAAATAGGGATAGTGTTCCTTAAGATAGTGTTCTTTAATAGTAAAATGGTTCAAATAACATAGTCCCATATGAGGGTTTATAGGACAAAACTTTGATTTGTGACATATAGATTAAAGATCATAGATTCTAGAATAATTAAACGATCCACATACAAACTCATCCTTTATTGATATCGATATAAAAGTAATTTTTTACAAGCGTGTCGTATTATAGTATGAGACTGTCTTACACGATATTTATCATAAGAAGAAATATAATCGTTAATTATAAGGACAATTGTAAGCCTATCTAATACTTCTATGAAGTAGTTATTTTGTGTTGGTCATGTTATTTCCATGATGAAGGACCTGCGTGAATGAGATTTGCTTTGACATCACTCTCTCCCCCTTGTGATGATGACATCAACAATATTGAATAACTAATCAGTTTGCTTTCTTGTTCGTCCAAGTCCGAGCCTTTTACTGCCAGTTTCATCACGAAAGACGGAATGCTCCTGAAATTAAACATAGATAAATAGATATCAGTTCCAATATTATTGTAAAATCAATGCATCGTAAACCAATAAATAAACACAAAACATTCAACTATTCAAGATAAGGAGTATAAAAATAGACGATGCAATCGTAGTAATTAACTAACGGTTCAGAAACTTAATTACACTGATTAATAATGAACAATTTGCAATAGAAAACAAAACATTAAAGAAAACGACTATAAAATTCCTTACTTACATACAAAAAAAATTGTAATGATTAGGGTTAGGGTTAAAGTTTTGTTGATTTGTTTTGGAGTTTGTATTTGATTGGCTGATTGTTAGGATAGCTAGATTTAGAGTTTTTAAACTGTGTGATTTTTTGACAGAATTGGGGTTGTGATGGTAGGGCTGGAGTTTTTTAGTTGAGTTGCTGGTTTTCGTAGTAATTGGGGAATTATGGTTCAAGGTTTAGGTTTTGGGGGTCGTAATTATAATCCCAAGGTTTGTTTCATTGTGCTCAATTGTGGGTCATTGGATTGATAATGATAGTTAGTGTTCAGTTCTTGTGAGTTTGGCTGAAGTTTGATTGAATTACCGAGTGACTATAAAATTCCTTACTTATATACAAAAAAAAATAGGTCGAGAAAAATTATGATATTTTATAGTAACATGGTGGTGGATGTATTACAATTCTCCTTCATTGTACGCTTATGGAATTTTCCCAGATTAAGAATAACTACTTGCCAAAATCAAACTCCTTAATTTTTCCGAATTCTAATTGTTTTAGCTTTACTAATATTTTAATACAACAACCAATAGAATTGCTAGAAAAAAGCCTCTTTTATATATATACTAGATTTCATGCCCGTGCGTTGCACGGGTTACAAAAATTGACTCACCTCTAATTGCTATGGATTTTTTTGGGCGAACATTCAAGTCATTCGATGTTTTGATACTCCCCCATCTCAATCATTTGACACTGTTAAAAAAAGTTCAATTAATGTTTTGATAGTCCCCTGTCTTGATCATTTGATACTGTTAGATCAATTATAATTATGCCTTTTGTTGGATTCATGTAACACACGTATAAAGTAGATCAGATATGTCAAATATAATATAATCAATAAGAAACTTGAAAACTATAATTTAGATAAAGAGGGGAAATTGAATCTACATGCAATGTATATATATATATAGTCTTTCATGTATTATATGCGACGGGGAAGTTTGAAATTTAGTTGACTTTTGCTTCATATAATTTTTATTTAATATTAAGTTTCATGGTTGGCATGAGATAGATGCTCTCGATCTTTCTCATTTCAAATATCTATCTGTTGCTTAATAAATTATTACGGTAGTTCGTACAAGTTAGAGACTCTATAATCGCACGAAAAAAGCTTCATTTATTAATATAGATTGATATACTCTACATATATATCTACTTTATTTTTTATATCATATTGTGGATATATGATACAACTCTTAAGAGTTCTTTAAGACAATATTTAAGAGACTCAAGAGATTTTGGGATGATATCAAAGTTTCAATGAGCCTCCTATTTATACTCATAGAATCACCCATCTTATGTTAATCTTTCGATGTGGGACAATTCTATTATTTATACATAGTATATTTATGACACATATATTATTTTTCAATGTGGGACATATAACTTTAATATGTGCAAGTTATATGAAATCTATACTCTAATGATAGCATTTACTTGTGTCACCAACCACTACATATCATAGAATATAGTGCAAAATTGAGCTTAATTGATGTGTATAATGGTGTAAAAAATAATAATAAAATAAAATTTGAGACACCCTTATATGCCAATTTGGATACGGCGGCACCTATGGTAGCAATAAATCTACACATGCATTCTTTGAATGAAAATAGGTTAACAAATTTAGTGATTCTTACCGTGATTTTCTGAGTAACAGTAAGAAGCCGCAAAGGGTTGACCTGCTCTTTAGACTTGAATTACTATTCGATTTTGGCCCACATTTGACGAGAGAACCTCCAATCTGGCCACTAAAGGGAGTTCATTCACCGTCATGGTTCCTTTTTAGCTAAACACATGCCAAATTTTCTTTCTTCAAACCTGTAATTCGTACTGATATTAATTGAGCCTTTCTTATTTGATAAGTAATGTTATGGCAAAGATGTTACTCCTTCTTCAATGACCACACCCAATTCATAGGCTCTCAAAACTTGGGTTGCAACTTTTGCTCCTATATCATAATTCATTTTAGAGAGTAGTATGGACATGGCCGCAATATAATTTTATGAAGTTGTGATTGACATAGTGAAAGAATTGTGAATGGTCATTTGCGAAGACAATAATCTGATACATGTGCAAGTTAAGATTTTTAAAGAATTATTTTGTGTAGTTCCACAATGGGATCAAACCTCTATACATACAATAGTTAGGTATATGCTAGGATTATGTACATACGTTATGATTTATTATTATACATGAGAATAGTCTATATTATAGAATATGGTGAGAATTATCTAGAGCATTTTGCTTCATTTCCATAAGAAACACAATGTTTTTAGTTGTAAGATATGCAAATAGATTAAATCAACCAAAAAAAAAAAAAAATTTAAGTAGCTAAAATTGATTTGCCAACATATTTCATCTTATTTATCATTTTTCTATTGAAGGAAGGAGTGCTGAAATCTGCAAACAAGTATCTTCAACAAAAGGTAGTTTAATGTTATTGTTGTCTTTTTCACCTTTCTGATTATTTTAAATTAGTACTCCGTATATTATTCTAGCTTAATAATAACTTGTTTATTCATTTGATTGTAGATTGAAGAGCAGCATGGGTTCTTTAACATTGAACCAATGGCAACTAACAATCCATACCCACTAACTATACCAAATGAAATATATCAATACTAGAAGAAATGTTATGATAATGCATTGACAACTTAAATATGTACTTCAAAAATAAGATTGAGAAACAATTTATCTCTGTTTTAGACAGGTGTGACGTTAATCAGTGAATGAATCTACTATGGAAAACTGTAATGTGTGATGTGTGATATGTGACGAACGAGTCGTAAATACATATGTGGAATGTATGTATGTATTATTTCTTATACAATTTATTTCATCTTTTGTCCTTTGCCAGCCTTTTTATCATTGCAAGATTTTAGAATAATAAATGTTTTCTTTGGAAAATAAATTGTTTGCGTCTTGCGGTTAACATCATGATAACCAATTTGGCGTCCATGAATGTTTTCTCCTCTTGATGTTGTTTTTTTACTAAATTTTTCAAGGAATCAAATGTGTAAGTGTAGATATCCGGTATCCGCAGATTCCCAACAAACACCTCATGATGATCGGAGTACAACATGCTTTGACATCATAGCGTCTAATAAAAAATTCAGTGAGACGATACGCCAGAAAAGTCAAAAAATTTATTTCAAAAATAAAATATTTTTCAAAATGTTCTTAAAATACAGAATGTTTTCTGCATTACGCAAGTGTCGAAATGATACTAATTAGAGCCAAAACCGACTAGCATTCCCTTACTTATATGCATTCTGTTTAATAAGTAATGTCTACCCGAGTCAAAATTCAAAAATGCCACCAAAAAACGTCAACATCAAACACCAAAACGAAATATCCAAGAAATAGATCGCATAAAACAAAGACAAAATAAAAATAACAAAGCATTAGATAGAACAAAAGAAAAATCCGAAATAGAAAAGGCAAGATAGACCTATTTGCGCTGCAGGCCTCGCGCCTAAATAGGGTAGTCCTTAGCCTCCAAGCAACTTTCAACCAACCTAGACCCATGCATTCCTCTATAAATACCTCTCATTGAACTTCTTTCTAGAGTATGCAATAATCCGCCCCCTCTTTTGTCCCTTAAAATTCTATATTTTACTTCTAAATTAAAAAGAAACTGACACGTGTTTGGACCTATTGATCCAAAACACGAGCCTTACATATTGTTTGGTACCGTTGACGTGCATTAAACAACTTGTCCGACCTACTTGACCAACTACACTTAGACATTCAACACTCTTTTTCTTACAAAAGTTTGTTTTCAAATCAAGTTTTCCAACTTACAAGAATACTCTTTGTCGATTCCTCGTTAGCATCAAACATGTAAGTTTGAGTGTGTAAACAACCAATTTATTTCATGTATTTATTGTTTTCATGATATAAACAACATAAGTGATGCATAAGACGATTACAAATAAA
>JAGPOY010003427.1:0-13177 GCA_018983105.1 Silene uniflora
AGTATCATCAAATTGAAGATAAATCTTGAAATATTGCTCTTTACTCCTTAATTTAAACCTTCTTTTAGCTAAGACATGAGACTAAAAAGAACTCTCCTATGCTAAAATGGAGAGTAATTTAAAGTCGGGTCTTTTAAGAAGGTGAAAATCAAGGAGAAAAACTGAAAATTTTCAATTAAAGGACTAAAATAAGACAACAAATCTATGTAATCATACATGAAAGATCTGGGAGAAGATGAATATGTATGAATATATAGAAAAGGGAAGAAGAAGATACATGACCAGCAAGACTGCAAGAGGGCTATGAAGAGCAGACCGAAAAAAATTCAGATCTCTCAAGCTGGGATGTAGTATCCTCTTTCAATCCTAAAGGGTGTTCTAGATTTTCGATTTTCTTTAGTTTTGCCACTTGGGATTTTTAAGCTAAAATTACTCAAGTTATACTCTTCTCCAATGCTAAGCTAACTTCATCTTATTTTCAAATGGACCCATTTAGAGCATCTCCAATGCTAGGCTAACATTTAAGTAGTTTGGATTGCCACCTCACATTTTCAAGCTAACTCTTGTCAAGCCACAATATGCTCCAATGCTAAACCAATATCTATTTTACTTTAGTGGGGCCATGATTTCTCAAGGAAAATGACATTTTGGTTGTAATTCAAGAGAATGGGCCCACAACTTTTTAAGCAAGCCATTAGCTTGAGGGAGCCAATTGCTTGAGTGAAACCAATTTCCATTTTGCACTCCAATGCTAAGCTAATGGCTTGCAATCCCAAGCTACTCTCTTTTTTCTTCCATTGGAGTTGCTCTAAAAAGGTAAAGTAATCAAAATATTAAAAAAATAAGAAACAAGTCTCATCCAAGCTAATAGCTTGGCCAAGCCAATTTCTCAAACCAAACCAACATAAATTTTGTGCTCCAATGCTAAGCCATTGGCTTAATTAGAAACTCAAGCTACTCCAATATTAGCTTGCATTGGAGATGCTCTTACTAGACTACAGGGTACAGACATATTTCAATGTCTCCTTTCAGATTATCATTTTCGTCTAAAAATTTTAGACGTGTTAAATGGTCACATTTGATCAAAAAATGATCATATTCCCCTGGAACTATCAAATGAAAAAAACCATCTAAAATGAGAATTTGTGTTGTTCAAATTGGATGAGTTATTGAATTCGATTAGGATAACATAAAACGGTTTATTTAGTAAAAAGACTTTATCTATTAAATACTCGTATCTAATAATGGACTTATCCGTCATTCTTATCTTTGAAACATGTGAGTAAAATACAATTTCAACCTTTTATTGATGAAAAATATCATATAACGAAAAATCTACCTATAACGGAGTAATTTGAAGGTAGTATACTAAGGAAGATTGTCTCAACTATCAATAATGGTACTCATTTAAACATCCAATAACAAAAGAAAAAAAGAAAAAAAAAAAAGGCAGTTAGAGACACCATTAGATTACATTATTAAGGGTGTTAGTTAGCACAAATTCTTGTTTCAGACGGACATTTTTCATCTTATTTTCCAATGACATGTGTGACCATTTTATAGTTAAATGTAATCGCAATGGTATAGGCAGTGTTACCGCTTATAGTTAACTTGTTTTTCAATAGTGGTTACATTTAACTGTAAAATGGTTACAAAATTCCGTCTCATTATTTCATACCAAAAAAAACCAGTCTGAATCAAATCAAGACTTATTGGATTAGTTTTTTTTAGACAATTGACTTATTGGATTAGTTAGGGTTTATAGAAAGACATAAAGCACGTGATTGTTAATGCAAGTTTTGCAACATGTGTCGACATTTGCACGTCCTCTATTCCGCTCTTCGTAATCACGGATGTCATCCACTCAATCACTCATGCATCATGTTATTCATGCCTCTATTACCTCTTCGATCGTCTACGTGACAATGTGACAGTTCAAGTAATTTCAGCTCTCAAAGATTATACTACTCCTATTCGTAAGTTTTTAATTAATAGTGTCTATCTTAAATGAGAATCAGTATTCAAGTAAACATCTATTTTAAAATAGAATTTACTACATATAGGATTATATACTTCTCCTCATGCATAAGGTCCATTTTCTCATGCATGTTAGATTGTTAGTCCTCTCTATAATCACACAAAGTGGATAATAGAGGTGGACATAAATGCGGGCTGATCCACTTGGGCCGCACCCATGGGCTGAATTTTGACCGGCCCGCCTTTCCACTAGTGTTGGGTTTGGGCTTTAGTTTTGAGGTCCAGACCTGCTTGGCCCGAGAAAAACACAAAAAATTTACCTCATCCGCTCCATCATTGGCCGGTCCCGGGCCAAACATGAGGTAGCACGAGCCCGCCTACCCGACAGTTTCCCACTTTCACTTGCACTCATGTGGGACGGTCTACGACTAGCGCTAACCAATCCTTACCCGACCTACCATCGTCCCAACTCTGTCCTTACCGAATACAGTGATGTGTTAGTGCAACATTTTAAACTGTTACTTTTAAAACATTATTTGACATTGCCTCTTACAAATCTTATCCAACTCGAATCCTAACTAAATCAAACGAATTTAAATGAGAAAAAAATTAACTTTAAAATCACAAAACTGACAAACTCCCTAGATTGATCATGAAAAGGCTGAAATGGAGAATGGTTGGTACCACAGTAGCACATGAACTCGGTGAAGTATGAAAGAAAGCTGAAAAGAGGCACGAGTGAAGAAGAGACAAGCCATGATAACTCTGAGACGGGGTTTACTACATGGACCACTAGTCCAGTAACTTTAGTACTCCGTAGTAGGGACCTACAAGGTGGTCACTTTGCTATACTTCTCCTGTTCTCAAGACTACCAGCAGACTCACCTGCGGACCCTACCTCTTACAATCTTTCATTGTCATTGTTAGGATGCAAACCTTGTCCCACGTCGGTACAATAAAGATGAAAAATCATCTTTATAAGTATCTACTAAATATAATAGTACGAGACCTTTTGGGAAGGAGCCCAAGAGTAAATTCGTGAGGGCTTGGCCCAAAGCGGACAATATCGTACTATTATGGACAGTGGACGCCGATGCAGCAGAGGCCCAACACGAGGTATTCACACTTCCGCACAACAAGTGGTATCAGAGCCCAAGGTTAAACTTGGGCCTAGGCCCGGGCGTACAATGGTGGAGCTTGGAGAGCGGAACAGATAGCATTCGCGAGTCATGGACGCATGGGCTCGATCAGGCAGACTGTTTTCAAATCTCGAGTCCACATGGGTAGTACGTTAGTGAAGCATCAGCAGGCCCAAGTCTTGAAGTTGTACACTGTAAGTCATGGAACTCCTGTCTTGAAGTTGTACACTGTAAGTCATGGAACTCCTAGCTCGGGGTGTGTCCTTGAGCAAGCCCGGTCCAGGGCTAAATGGATGAAAGGCGTCATAGGTCTTGTGGGACAAAGACCATTTGTGTACTAGAATTGTTTTGATTAGGTGGGACCCTTATCAGGTTGGGTGCCACAGGTCTGGCCAGAGACCATTTGTGTTCTAGCACTTCTGAAGTGACGAACCCGGTCCAGGGTATATTGGATGCAGAGGATGTTCAATATGCATGTGCAGCAAATCCCCAAGAAGGACACATAGACCTGCAAGTTCAGGAGCATGTGGGGGCACTCACTTGACCAGACAGTGACATGTGGTGCAAGACATGGCTCGTGGTTGCATGGTGTGCCGGCTAAGGGGCGGTTATCAAGACTTGTGATGTTTCATGTGTCTAGAAGTTGAGGCTGTAGGGTGTGGGAGTTCTCCGAGGAGGTCAAGGTCCGAGTCAAGATGATGGTCCTTGGTTTGAGGGGAGGATTGTTAGGGTGCAAACCTTGTCCCACATCGTTAGAATAAAGATAGAAAATCATCTTTATAAGTATCTACTAAATATAATAGTACGAGACCTTTTGGGAAGGAGCCAAAGAGTAAATCCGTGAGGGCTTGGCCCAAAGCGGACAATATCGTACTATTATGGACAGTGGACGCCGATGCAGCACAGGCCCAACACGAGGTATTCACGCTTCCGCACAATAGTCCTCATGTGGTCTCATGTGTTCATCTTTCGATCTGCTGGTTTTACCTGTTTTAAATTTACTGAATGTGTGTGTGCCGAAACCGGAGACCATGCAAGTCATGTATCTGTCTTAGATCCCTAATGGAGAAAATCATAACCCTCCACCGCAGGATTGTCAGAGTTTAACAGTTCCCCAACACCCACTCAAACCCCCTCTTCTCTGAAAGTTTTTATTAGAGATGGATGTGGGCGGTGTTGGGCAGGCCCGCCATGCCCGAAGTAGAAAATGACACCGCCCATGGCGTGTCTTGTCGTATCGTGACGTGACGTGCTTAGGCGTGTCAAAACAATTCTTCTATTTCAACCTTATTTCTTTGCATTTTGAGTGTGCTCAGGTGTGTCGTGGCGTGTCTTAGCTAAACACAATCTTCTTTCTCAAATTTCGGCCCAAACACGGCTCATAGCCAATGATGTGTCGTGTCACACTAGCAACTTTGTTCACAAGATCAAGATTCAATTTAATCTTTATCAATTTCATTAAATCTTATTGTAAACGGGGATATTTATCATCATCATATTGGTGAATTAGTCCAAAAACAACACAATCATAGTTAAATCGTGGTTCTCTGTGACATCTCAACACAAAACACAAAGGACAAATTTAACAAATTTGTAGTTGAATTTGAAAGGAAGAGAAAGGATCATGTGTAGAAAATAAGGCCATACACGTGAATTGATGAATTAGAAGGTAAGATTTGAAGTTCTGGTTAATTTATGAGCCAACAACGTTGATGAATTCCATGGCGCCCCGACCCAATTGCCTCGTTTGTTATAGTCTCTTTTTTTTTTGGTTACTTGTTAGTCTCTTTTAAAATGAGGATATCCATCTTAATATTAAAGCATGTACTCCGTATATATTACCTCTCTTTCATTCCAGAGAATTCTTTTTGCATTTTCTCGTACATTTTACTTTTGTTTTATTTATATTATTTAATCCGTTTTAAAATTAATGCGGATATACATATCTTAAATGAAATTTTTTTTTTGTAAGGTAAGATTTGAAGTTCTGGTTAATTTATGAGCCAACAATGTTGATGGATTTCATGGTTGACCTATTGTCTCAAGTACTATATTGTCCTTAATTACTACACTCTTGCATTGTCTTTGTCTCTTGCCAAATACTTGCTCTTAATGAAGAGAGGGGACACTAACCGGATTATGTTTTCCATACAATGTTTTAAAATTTCGTTTTTTAGTATTAGGAGTAGTACTTTCCATTTTTTATTGGGAGTATACGTGTCGTTAAGTCAATCAGCGATTTTGTTGATTTTCAATATAAAAAAGTGATAAGAAAAAATTAGGAGAAAATTAGAATTGTTCAACATCATTACTACTTTAGGTAGTTTAACTTCAGCTATCACTCAGCTCATTTCAACTCACTTTAGTTTAACTTAGGACCCTCAGCTTAAGTTAGCTAACTTTATTAGTTCAGCTCAACTTATTTCAGCTCTATTGATCTCAATAAATTTCAATTCAATTTAGTTTAATTCAGCTTGCTTTAGCGCAACTTATTTTAGCTCTATTCGGCCCTGTTTTTTTTTCGGCTAAATTTCAGCTCACTTTTGTTCAACTCAGCTCAATTTGGCTCACTTCAGTTCAGGTCAGGTTATATCAGTTCACTTCATCTCGGCAAATTTTAATTCAGTTCAGCTTCATTAAGCTCACTTTAGTTCAGATCAGCTCAATCTAGTTTACTTCAACTTCACAACCTTCATTTAGCCCAAAAGAACATGGCCGAATTCATCTCAACAAATTCCAATTTAGTTCAACTCACTTTAGCTCAATTTAGTTGATTTCAGCTCCATTCAACCCAAAACAATAAGGTCTTAATGGTCGAATAGCTCTTCGACTTTACTCCATGATAGAAAACACAAAAGAAAGAATGAGAGTCTGCATTTCACTCATTTTGATAATTAGTTTTAGTTTAATTCCATTTCAACATAACTTTAAATAAACCATAATCAAGAAAAAAGATCCAAAATATTGCATGAACACTAACTTGAATTTAGTTTTATGTGATTAAATTGGTTTGTACCTAAAACGTTAGAATATATATTGGTCTACTTTCACTTATTAGTGGTACACCTATGTTTTCAATGAAAATTACATAGCAAGGAAAAGGTAAAATTCAATAGAAACAAAGCTAATAAAATTAAATTAAATTGAATAGAATATGTTTTTTCACACTAAAATCATTTCATTTGACTTTTTATGGATCTAATTATTAAGTTTAAACATCAACATCCATCATATATTATGCATATATTATGCGATGAATAAAAAATGAAATTATTGTTAATCGTACAATTCACGAGTCTAATCTTAGCTTTATAAAATAAAAATAAAAAATTGCAACCCTTTTAACAGCTTTATGAGTTTATGCCAAGGACAACCAAAATTTTTACTAATTAATCCACTCCATATTGAGATTAGAGCTTATTGATTACGAAGTACTTTATAAATCTACTCTTTATCGATAAAAGGGGAAATTTCAACCCAAATGCATGAACTTTACAGGCACATATTGTTGACCCTCGTATTATACAATGCCATGTCTCCTTGTTAAAAGAATCGAGGACCATAAGTGAAGCCATGAAGGATTTATGCCTCATCTTTTTCGATTTAAATTCACATTTTTTAAGTTCAATTCAAATTTTATAAGTTCGTTGAACCAATTCAGATCATAAAAATGTATTCCCTCCGTTCAACAAAATAAGTTCAACTCAATTTTCATATAAAGTCATTGCAGAAAAATGCAGATCCTATAAGTTTAGTTCGAATTCAATAAGTTCACTTAAAAAAATTTAAGATCCTATAAATTCAGTTAAAAAAAGTTCGAAAAAACATGTCTGTTATTCCTAATCATCATTTTGTTTGCATTTAGTTTTGTAAAAAAATTATAAGACAAACCAACAATTTGATTATTCTTTTCAGATAACAAGCTAAACACATTGTAGTTAATATAATTAGATTAGATAAGCCATTATACATTCACTACCATTTTTACTAATGTCACTCTAGTTGTAAGAAAATGAATAGTAAGATACCTATATACTCCGTAACTAATTAGCTTCTATTTGAGTGAAATTAAACAAAAGTGTAGTGGCGCTATCATCGCCTCACTCCCCTAAGTTATTTATAAATAATAAATATATTCAATGAGCTGGTTTATGGTGTGATCATGACGTGAAATATATTTTGTCTCTTAATGCACCTTGGAATAACTAATAAAATAACGGTCTCATATAACGAGTGACATAGTATGTTTTATTTTTGGCATGAACATTTCTATTAGTTTATGGTGGATTTGGTCATGGTCCGAGCTTGAGTCAACCAGTGGTCGACTAAAACCTTGTCCCTTGATTTTAAAGCAGTCATGAGGATAATGAGTCCTGGTCGAGTCGACTTAGCCTCACCCAACAAACTTTACCGATTTTTCTGTTAGGATTTTGGGCGAGCTGGATTAGGATGAGGAGAACGGCGCCTAACTAGTCTATGAGACGGTTGTTGGTTCAAGAGGACTTGAGGAAGAGCGGCTCGACTGGCCGGACCGATCCACTAGGATGTTCACCTCTAGCTTCATGGTCAAAGTGGCTATATGCCTATATATGAAGGTTCACATCCCTATTCTCATCTAACCCTCATGCACCCAACTTTAAGCAACAAGCTCTTCTTTCTAAAAGCTACACTACACTCCTCACATTATAAAAACAATACAAAAACCATCTGAAAACTGCAAATTCTTGACTTCCATTTTATCCAAATCCCAAAGCTTTAATTTCTACCTTAAACTAATCACAACTTCCTTAAATCCACATTATTTTCCCCCTTACACTACAACAAAAACCCAATTTTTTTTATTTTTTTGCAAACCCAATATTTATTTAATAACAACATTAATAAAGTTCCAAACTTTATGCTAAAAAAACTTCATAAAAACAATTGGGTATCTCACAATTAAGCCATTTTCCCCTTACACCACAAAAAAACCATGATTTATACAATAGTAAAATTAATAAAGGTCCAAACTTTATAAAAACAATTATCTTATATTCAAAGTTTTATAAAAAAAATACGAGTTATTCACGGTTGTCGACTGTGGACATCCCGACCCCTTACACCAAAAAAAGCAATTTTAAAAAATGGGTATTGAGGAAAATTGGGCATGGCAACCAAGTGGGTCACCACCAACAACACCAACAACAACAATGAATATGGAAAGATCAGAAGTTCATTGGAGTCAATTTGATAGTTCTGTAAATGCAGTTTCATTTGGATTTGTTGCAACTGCTGTTTTAATTTCAATGTTTTTAGTTATGGCTATTTTTGAGAGATTTCTTCGACCAAATTTGCCGGATAATCCATTTTCTGGAAACCCTGATGTTGAATCTCAATTGGGTTTTCATCCTAAGCTTGGTTATCCTTCTCCCAAGGTTAGTTTTTTTCTTGGATGTTTCAGTGTATTCCCTCCGTCCCAATCATTTGTTTACGGTTTATATTCTTTTGTAAGAAGTAGTTTTAACTGTTTTGATTTGGTTGGTATTGGTAGGTATATTGT
Source organism: Silene uniflora (assembly GCA_018983105.1). Taxonomy (NCBI): domain Eukaryota; kingdom Viridiplantae; phylum Streptophyta; class Magnoliopsida; order Caryophyllales; family Caryophyllaceae; genus Silene; species Silene uniflora. The sequence continues at coordinate 8,656 of JAGPOY010003427.1, forward strand.
CTTTTTGCTTGTAAAAGATGTCGATTTTGAACTCGTGACCTAATGTTATATTCTGTCAAAGTTTTTTAGTAGGAAAACGTAAAAATGTAGTGTACCATGTAGAATTTTCTATTTTTGTAGATTATCACTGTTTTTTCTCTGTCTTTTTAGATTAGACGGTTATTTTAGTCGCAAATAACAACATTACTCGAGTGTCTCTAAGGTTAATGGGGTGATAGAGGGTTTGGGCCAGATACAAGCGGGTTTAAGTGGATTTTGGGCTCAGGGACCTAACATTAGCGGGTATGAGCCGGTTAATACTTAATAGGCTGGGTCCGGGGTGCTTATATTGATTTTGGAAAATACATTATCCTCACCCCGTACCTCTAATTTAGGGGTTGGGGACGGGCGTTGTCTAATGAGTCTTCCCGTCCATGAACAATTCTAGTCCTTCGCGTAAAATGTGGCTTAAGCTCATAGTCTTGCAATTAAAATTGCATAACAATTACATTAACTTTAGTAAGCCATTTTTTACCAATTCATCAAAATCTAGAATGAAGGACTCAGTCTTTGTCTCACTTAAAATTGGAAATAATGTTAATTATAGCATTTGTAGAATTTTACTTCTAGAATTTTGTCTCAATTAATTTGAGTAAATTATTCAGTTAAATTAACCAGAAGTCACGTGAAATTCCTTGGAATGACAAATACGAAGCTGCTTGTTCCATTTAACAATATATTTGACCCGATTTAAATTTAAGACGAACATTACCGTCTTAAGACAGACCAGAGCAACTGAATATGAATAATAAGTGAAAAAAGTAGATTAATTTGGTAATAAAATGAGTTCATGCACTACATTGATTGGTCACACTCACTCACTCAGTAAAGTTGTTGGGGACATTTGTAAGAAACGTCACAAAATTGTCTCAGCAAAAGTACTTTGCTAAATTCCAGATATTCATGGCAATCTCAAAAGAAGAAAAAGTGGAAAAGGAAAAATGAAATTTCTAGAGTAATTATGTTATTACTCATTATAAAGTTACACAAAATATCATTGAAGACACACCATATCCGTCACAAATAAAGACGGATACTATTTCCTCTCACAAAATACCCATCAAGGGTGAGTGGGGGAGCACATGGGGGGTGCCCACCTTGTCCCCTCTACCCATTTCCTCTCACAAATTACTCGTTGCAAGATCTGACCCATCTTCAGCAAGACTTTTTGATAAAGTTAATTAATTTTACTTTTTGATGAACCTTTAAATGCAATTATGCATTTTATATAATTATTGTATCGCCTTATCTGTGGTGGATTGACGGGAGCTAGTAGTGGCGGTTGGCGGTTGCCCCCAAACAAATGAAAAGTCTGAGGACTTTAGTTCGATTTTTCCCCAAGTTACAATTTCAATCAATGTTTCACCCTCCCTAATTTCACATCCTAGTTCTGTCCGGCATTGTAGTTTTAATCTACACATGTCCGAATTTCTTCTAGTTAATTTTTGGATGATAAAATAGCCGCAATTTCGACATTGATTTGTGTCTATTTCAATGCCAAAGGCCGATACAATCAAAATGAGGAGGAAAGTCGAGTTTAAGACATTCGTACCTAATAAGCTAGCGCAAGTTTTTTTTAAAGACCGTTTCATTGTTAGAGGGTCCTAATTACTAACTAGGATAGCAAATTGACGAGTATTTAGATTGGTCTTACAGTGAGAGACGGTCTTGTACAAGAGACGAGTGCGTCAAGCCGTCAATAGTAATCATTTGGACAAATAGTTGTTATGATGCATGAAGATTGAATAGTATTCATATGCATTAATGGTTGTACAAAATAAACATTCACTAAACTTTGAGTATTTGTCAAAATCCGCACATGTGGGAAATTAATTGTCTCTTGGATTTTTTGTAGTTCCTAAATTGAAATCAATTGCTCAACCATCCTATTGTCTGCTTAATGTTGAGCTTCCAAACAACCTGAGGGCCATGATCCATGAGTATTTTAGTAGCTTAGTAGTTGTACTATTTTGTGGCTATGGATTATAATTGTACTATTTTGTACCATCCTATAGTTGTTATGATCCATGATCCATATTTTTTCCATATTTCCGATGGAGCCAAAGATTCATTACTCTTTGGCTATGGATTATAATGGAATAAATCAAAATGGCTCACTAAAGTGGCTGCGCTTCTTTATTTTGTGAAGTAGCGGTCCTTCGATGCAGTTCTCGGCACAATTTTCATCTTGGGTCATTCGGAAACAGCCTCTTTGTGTTGCTAACACAAGGGTAAGGCTGCGTACATCCGACCCCCCTTACCCCGCAATTTGCGGGAGCCATTGAGGCACTGGGGTAATGTTGTTGTTGTTGTAGTAGTTGTACTATTTTGCCAATTAGAGTAAAAACTACCATCATGGCATTGTTTGTGTATGGTCATGAATAGACCTTGCAAAACCGACACGACTGAAACCTTTATCCGAAAAGATGAGCCAGATTTGACTTGCACCCAATTGACTCGACTTCAACCGACCTGACCCGAATGTTTATTGTCGCGTATTGACCATTATCCTTAATTCCCTAACACAAAAAAAAAAAAGCGTACCCCAACCAACTGAATGACCCGACCCACACTTGGCCATGTTGACTCGTTTGTCGGTTCTAGTCATGGAACCAAATCCCGTATGACAAATTATCTCAACTTAGTGTTGTGCATGGGTTGGCTCGTCCATTAGACCTGCCTATCTAGCCGGCAAAAGAACTGAGCACGGGCAATGCATTTTCTTAAAATTTGGCTCGGTCCTAAACCCGTTAAGCCACTTGTCCATGGACCATAAAATCGATGTTGAGCCTATCCGACCCAAACTCACAATTAATCACCTTAATTTCAACTCGATGGCAATCAATGGTTACCTTGGTACATCTACATATTATGTCCCACATGGCCATTGTCTTCATTTATCTCAACAATTGCTAATTCTTTACTTAAAGAGCAATTCTTGGTGTCTTTTTTCAAGCTTTTTAATTATTGCTAATCTAATCCTTTTTAATTTAGTAATCATTGACTTAAATTTTTTCTACCCTGTCCCTCCCTTTGTCTGGCCTACACATATTTGCAATCCATTTTATATGATCTTGTAATCTTAGTCTTATAAAGCAAGTTTAGTTGCTTCCTTTATTTACTGAATGTAATCTACGACTCTACGAGTTTGAAATGAGTTCGTGGATATACCCTTTATTTAAGTGAGCCTCTAGGGTATTTGAGTCGGAGACTGAAGAATATACATGAACTGACCTTACTCGAATGTACTCGACCGTACCAACCCAACTAGCCTTGCTTCTGTCTGTCTTTCTCAATAACTATGATGGAATTATTCCATGGTTTGAAATCCAGTCTTAACTGTGGCGTGTAATTTGTCAGATGACCGTCTACTCACAAGGACTCTCAGTACTAATGCCGGGAGAAGAGACGCCAACCTTCATTGCTCAGCCTGTTCCTTTACCATGTCCTCCTGATCGCATCCAATGGCCTCCCCCGAATACCAAGTTACTCTCAAATACTCCTCAAAATGCCAACACAGAGATCTCCAGGAATCGTTAACATGGCACTCGCGCACTTGTGCCTACCACTTCTTCAAAAGGCGGCCTATAGGTAAATGCCAACAAGATTAGTCGCTAAAGGCATCAAGGAAGGTTCTCAAGACTTGTGTTCAAAAGTCGAAACCTGTCAACTTCAAACACTGCCCTGATACCTTCTTTTCTCGCGAAAAGGGCTTTGTTAGGAGAAACGAGTGATTTGTTCCGGATTCTAGTAAATCTAGGCGCGTTTTGCCTGTGACTTCTCTTTTGTAGATGGTCATATTTTGTAAATAGAGGACAAATTGGCGAAATATTAACAAGACGTCTACTAAGTACGCTTTTGAAATTTGCATTCCTGTGAAGTTTTCCTTGGGCGTATGCATGCCTGGTGGTATGTTCACAAAACGGACTGGTCTGAGATTGAAATACGTCGGTTATTCACTAGTAAGTACGCGTACAAGGCTAGATGAGATCATTCAAGATTCATATCTGGTCTGGTCTTTGTATTCGCATATTTAAAATATAAAAAAATTGAGGGGTGAGAGAGGCTCGAACTCTCGACCTCAGGATTACTCAAACAAAGCTATGAGACCTACGCGCTAGCCAACTGCGCCACCACCCCATTGTTGTATATAGTATGACTAATATCTAATTTGAAATCTTTTTGATTTTTTAATCCTGCGTACGATTTTCGACTAACTGGGCTTGGCTGAGAGTTGTGCGCCCATGTTTTGTAATTAAAGAGCCAATCCCAATTGAGGGTCCTCGATATCTCGAATCTAGGCTCTATCACGATTTTCTCATTACATTCACTTAAAATATCATAATTGTTTGTTTACCGGTATATATTGAGAATGTGTTTCTTGTTATAATCGATATAATTAAACTATTAATGAAGGTATTGTGGACAATAAGTCTCAGGTTCTAAACCTCTTTCCCTCCATTGTAATGTGACTGAAACACGC
>JAGPOY010003428.1:0-13176 GCA_018983105.1 Silene uniflora
AAATCGTTGTGATTGGAGCAAAAAGGTGTGGATCTAACAGTATTCTTGTTGCGGAGGCTCTTGCCTTAAAAGAAGGTATTTTAGCCGCCAAACAATTAGGAATCGCTAAGTTAATTGTGGAAGGTGATAACTTGTGTGTCATAAACTCAATCCGTAACACTTGGCAAATTCCCTGGGAAATTTCTAGCATTATCAAAGATGTGAATTTAGATCTTCTCTCTTTCGATGAAGTGATAATTCAACATTGCTTTCGTGAAGCCAATAAAGTTGCGGATTTTATGGCTTCTATTGGACATTCGTGTCCGTCTCTTTCGAAGTGGTTTGATAGCCGGTGGCTTCAACTTACCTCACTCATTCGAAAGGATGAGATAGGTTGGTCTTATCTTAAAGGATCAAACTAGTTTTCTTTCCTTATCAAAAAAAAAAAAAAAAACTCAGGGGTCGCATTATACAAAAATTTGTGCTTGCCGAGTTATCGGTACTACGACTCTACGAGTAGTTTTTAGTAGTTTGGCGGCAAAGGGGCAAGAGCGCGAAACAACGCTGTTGAAAATGTACTTTACTGTGTTCATCACCTCCATCTAAACCCTAAATCCCCAATTTACACAAATCAATTTTAATCTCCTCGATTGCGTAATCCTTCGCTACAAATCTGGTATAATCACATTTCCCCCCCCTTTACTTCGGCGATTTGATTAATTCTCTTCATCTTATATCTGAATTCCTTTAAATTTTATTTTCAGATGTTAATTTCAATCAATATGTACCTAGATTGCTCATTTAGTTTAATTTTCGTGAATCAGCGCTTTACATTCTGTTGAATTTGTATGTATGTTGTTAAATTGATTGTTTCATTACATTAATTTCAGATTTATTGTATGTGTTTTAATTGATTTAACCTCGATCATAGAAATTTGTTCATAGTTAGTTTAATTGAGGCCTAACGATTGCCAGTTAGGTCAAATTTACCTTTGCTGAATGCCGGAATCGGTGAGGCGTTAGTGCCGCGTGATTGATTAAGACTTGAGACAGTATTGATTGACTGTCATATTTCAGATGAATGTTTTAGTTATCGTGACCCGTGATATCGCTCTAGTTGCGTATATTTGTTGAATTTTTAGTTAAGGAAGTATTTTGATGTTTGTTTGGTTAATTGACTTCAGAAATGGGTGATAACGGTGTTGATTTTTCGCAATTTGGCCTGTCTAGTGAGGTAATTGGTTAGCTTATGCATTCCAAACATGGTTGATTCAGGCAGATGTACTGTAGTAGTTATTAATGGTTTGTTCCTGCAGGAAACGGATAAGCTTGTTGGTGAAGTAGTTCGATATGTTCTTTTTAAGACTCACCAGAGCTCAGGATGTCCTATTAAGAGGGAAGAGTTGACGCAAATAGTGACCAAGAATTATAGGCAGCGTGCTCTCCCTGCTGCTGTGATCGATAAGGCCCGAGAGAAGCTTGCTGGTGTTTTTGGTTATGAACTTAAGGAGCTTCAGCGTGCTCGTTCAACGTCAAAAACTCAAGCTCGCTATTCTCAGCAGAGTGAGTATCGACAGTGTTTGATCAAGGAAAATGTTTTCTAGTGTGCTACATCTTTTTAGTTGTTTTGAAAATATTAGGGATATTTTCGTCAAATTTATTTGGTATAATAATTGCATTTCCAAAAACTTGGGTTTCCCTGGAAACTATGTTTTGCCGGCCAAGCTGTTCAGTCAGTTTCTCTTGATAGAAGTGTAACTGTTTGGCTGATCCTCTTTGCATTTTATTAAGTATGAATAGACGAAAAGAAAAGAGTCTGACTTAAAAAAATTGTCATAGTCGGTTGCATCATTCATATAGTTTGTAATTATGAAACTGATGGAGCAACCTTAGTGGCAACTGGCAAGTGGCAACCAAACCCACACTGGAAACCTGATTTTTTAGCGTTTTGCAATTACATACAAAATGGTAGAAGGAAATGTCAGTGTTCCGTGCTAAAATGTGATTTATTGATTCACTTCATTGAGCATTTTGTCATGGCTGAGGTTTTCCTATGTATTAGAGCATTTTGTCAAAGTCTTACGGAAGGCTCATATGAGCTATTAGATGCTTAGTTGACCTAAGGGGCATCTTGTTCTGCTGTTCTCTGTACTTATTTTGTCTTTCTTATTGGTTTTCTTATTGCAATGGTTACTGCATAACAGCTTTATTTGTTACAGGTGCTGCTGATTTAAGATCATATATTGTAGTCAGTCAATTGCCTGCTGATGTGTACCGAAAATTTGTCGAGGATGTCAATACTGCACCCTTGACAGGATTTACATTTGTCGTTGCTGGTATTGTCCACCTTGCCGGGGGTAAAATTTCAGAAGGTATGCAATGCATATTTTGCTGAAACACAGATTCTTCTTTCATAAGGCGGTAGTACTCTAACTATAACAGTTTCATTGACCTTCTATTTATTCCAGTGCGTCGGTTAATGGTGTGACTAATCTAAACATTTTGAGCCTTATCTTCATCTTCATTGTTTGAGAGAACTGACAAAACACTTTACAACTCCTAGAAAATCTGTGGCATCATTTAAGGAGACTGGGGTTGAAAGAAACTGATGAAAACCATCCTGCACTCGGTAATGTAAAGCTCTTGTTAGAGACGCTAGTACAGCAGAGGTTCGTACTCTGTTTCGTTTACTTTTTCTCTATAAAATGTTGTATTAAGGCTCCAAGTCAGGAGCTGTCCAGCACAGTCAATGATGTCAACCCCCTTGGGTGAGATATCGGGGTAGAAATCTTTGAAGGCTAAAGTTAACTGTAATTTAATGGTGCAGATATATCCAGAAGGATAAAGTTAACGGCCCTGAAGGAAACACAGTAGTGTTTGAGCTAGCTGAGAGAGCCTTAGATGGTGAAGTCGGCCAGAAAATTAAAGACTATGTATCTCAGGTAAGCCAATTGAAACTAGTTTGTTGTAGTCTGTTTCTTTCACTTTCAAGGGCCTACATATGCGACGGTCTCATGATAAGGTTACCATGAGACTGCAACATACTAACGTATAATGGATAGTGTTTTCTTGTAGTGAGTTAATTGGTATATAGTTTGATGTAATTGTAATGTGAAACAATCTTTCAAGAGACTAGTCTTTCTATAAATACTAGCAGCTTTTTGTTGCGTGATTTTGCCATTACGGATATAATATGGGACCGACCCTCAAGGGTCTAATACAATGTTGTCGAATGCATCCGATATGACCTAGATTGTTTTGTTGCTGTTCACATGTACTTGACCTAGGCTGTTTTATTCCCTTTTTAGATCATTGGTAAGGAAGTTACGACAATTGAGCTCAATGACTGACTGAAATTCCTTCCAATTTCATTCGAAGGTATTTCTCGTATCTTCTGCAATGATCTCTGCTTTTCAATTGACATGTCTTCACTCTCTTTACCATCTCATCAGTTCTACAATTGCTTCTTCAGGTTCTATTGGTACCTGGAGTTCAGAACTCTTATACTACCTCCTGGAGTTTATCGCAGGATTTTGTTCTACCATACCGAGGGGCATTTTGGAGAACGGGTCAATCTGGTTTAACGTGTAATTACCTAATCTGTAGTTTAATTAGCAATCTGGAGGGTTGTAAGACCTTGTTGGATCCTTCACATTGTCGGTATTGTCAAATTCCAACTACTATTTGCCGAACATATTCGTTGCACGACATATATGACATTTCTTTTTGGCTTGAAATTTCATAACCCTTGCTCGAAACTTCTTATTTCTAACTAGCAGATACATTTCATAGTTGAATAATCTAAACTAGCTATAGAAAAAGAATTGTTAGTGTTACTATGCGAGTGGAACGAGGGATAAAAGGAGTCAAGTATGGTAGATGAAACTAAAGGAGAACGCTTAGGGACTAACACAAGGTTTATCCTATATATTTTTTTTTTTTTGATTACTAGGACGGTATAAAACTATCCTATATATGCAAGGGAGAACAAATTTGATCCGTTTTCATCTTAAAATGGATAATACCGTCTTAGATACGACACCCTATGTAGCACCCTAGCAGTAATAAAGGCTAATAAGTACTGTAATAAGCAATGAACCGAAAAAGTAGTGTTGTAACCGTAACATGATACGTGTAATGAATATAGAACATTTTTTTTTTGGGTGGAAAGGGAGCCACAATGACGATTTTGATGCCTGACGGGACTTGAGCAGTGTAATATAGAATAGTACTGACTAATAGGATAATGTACCAGAAAAACAAGATAGAACGTATGGTGGAGATAGGAAGTGAAAGCATAATATAGATAAGAATCCCAAAATACTGGTGGCACCATTTGACTTGTGTACATACAAGTGCCATGGCTGCTACATTTACTATGGCTGCTACTCTTCATCCTCGATTCGGCCCGGTACATCGTCTTCAGAAACCGGGTTTGAACCGCAACTGTCCATCGACATTATTCTCATCGTCATCATCGTCTTCTTATTCTTTGTCGTCATCAACTAAAATCAAGGTTTCCACTAGTACTACTAAGTCATCAGACGTAATTGAAGAAACATACGTCGATGATGAGACGAAAAGCGAGAAATTTGATTGGTATTCTCAGTGGTACCCGGTGGCACCGGTGTGTGACCTGGATAAAAGGGTACCACATGGGAAGAGGATTTTGGGGATTGACGTGGTGGTATGGTGGGATCGCAATGAGTCAGAATGGAAGGTTTTCGACGACTGCTGCCCACATCGGTTAGCGCCCTTGTCCGAAGGAAGGATCGATGCGTGGGGCAGGTTGCAGTGCGTGTATCATGGCTGGTGTTTTAACGGATCAGGCGCTTGTCAGCTTATACCTCAGGCTCCTACTGATGGCCCTCCAGTCAGTATTCATATTCATATACCCTTTTATTTGCATTTCCGCATACATTACTCCCTCCGTCCCAATCATTTGTTTGCTTTTGATTAAAATATCCGTCACAATGAATATAAAAGGTATACAAATGACCGAGAATATCTGTGATAATGTATCACGACTCCTGGACTCAAATATTTAGAGGGACTCGCCTGATCCTGACTGCTGCATCTCTATTCTCTAAACTCTGATCTTAACAGGTTCACACATTTAAGAAAGCATGTGTTCCCGCTTATCCCTCCGTTCTTCAACATGATATTATTTGGTTTTGGCCGAGTACTGATCCCCGTTACCATGACATTCTAACCAAGAAACGTCCTCCTTATATTGCTGAGCTTGACGACCCCTCGTATGCCAGATCCATGGGAAATAGGGATATACCTTACGGGTATGTTTTTCCACGTAGAATCACTTTGTTGGTAACTGCATTGGAGATGCTACGCTTTGTCCTTCAGCATTCTTTCGACCTTTTTCAGGTACGAGGTTCTGACTGAAAATCTTATGGATCCAGCTCATGTTCGTTATGCACATAAAGGGATCATGCGAGTTCCTGATGACAAGAACAGATAAGAATTCTATTACCGACTTGTTATCAGAAATATCTCTTATGCCTCTTCTTGCTTCTCGGTTTTACATTTTCCGACTATTTTCAGGCCCAAAGCAGATAAAGAAGGTGGCAGACCTATGGACCTCACTGTCGAAAAACTTGACAAAAACGGGTTTTCAGCTAAGCAAGAAAGAGGCTTCAGCAAGTTTATCGCCCCCTGCGTCTTTTACATGAGTCCTATGCCTGCAACAAGTGAGGTAATTAATCACTAAGCAACAGCTAAACATTTAGATCTCGTATACTTTTACCGTCTGTAAAACAATACAATACTAAAGCATTTACTGAACCAGGATTCAGCAGCGAAACAAAAAAGACTTCTTTTGGTTTTCATCTGTATTCCTGTTAGTCCCGGAAATAGTAGACTGATATGGACTTTTCCTCGGAACTTTGGAGTTTGGATTGATAAGATTGTGCCGCGGTGGCTGTTTCATATTGGTCAGAACCTGATACTGGATTCAGACCTGTATCTTTTGCATGTGGAGGTAATGTTTATCGACTATATAAGTTTGAAAGCCTCATTTGCATACTTTGCACACGTGAAGCTGCTTACGCGGTGGTTTCACCTCGCTACATTTATTCTGATTCCTGCAGGAACACAAAATTAAGGAGATAGGGCCGAGCAATTGGAACAAAGCATGTTTTGTGCCAACAAAATCAGATGGACTAGTAGTTGGCTTCAGAAAATGGATTAATAAGTACTCCGGAGGGGAAGTTGATTGGCGTAAGAAATATGACGGAACACTCCCGCCAACGCCACCACGAGAAGTGTTAATGGACAGGTACTAGTCATGGACTCATGGTTCATAGATATGCCTTACCTTTCGGTTGCTATTGGACTCACGTGTTCAACTATTTCAGGTACTGGAGTCATGTGGTGAAGTGCAGCAGCTGTAGTGCCGGATATAAGGGTCTCAAGATAACAGAGACCGCGCTTCAAATATTGTCTGTCGGTCTTATCGGGATTGTCGGAGTAATCAGGCAGGGAGCCCTTACCACTGTCCAGAGATTTGCTCTGTTTGCCACTGCTATGATTTTGTTTGCAGCATCAAAATGGTTGTCCAACTTTATCTACAAGAATTTCCATTTTCACGATTACAACCACGCGCTCTTATGAGCATCCTGGATTTCATATCCTATTAATTTGTCGATGTAATTCAAAGCGGATATTGTATAATGTAAAATTAATATCGTCAAATTCTGAACATAGTTTTATAAAGGCAGCAGTAATACAAAAAGGGTATACAGCTTTTTTCTCCAAGGAGGCTCATAGAATCGAGACAAGAAGTCGGCTTATGTGAGTTATCACGACAAAATGATTAGTGAAAATGCTCGGGAACCGCTATCTTACGGTCATTAAATTTTCATCGGGGAAGATACACTCCTCAATGGAGCAATTTGATTAAGTTTTATGGAAAAAATGACGGAGAAGTAAGAGTTCAGTAATGGCCATGGGGTTAAAAGGATATAAGATGGAAAGACAAGGATAAAGTGTACGTCAGAGAGTAAAATCCGTAGTTGAAAAAGCTATTACGATAGCACAACATTAATGAAAAGGAGCAAACTAGAGCCGTTTTTGTAAATGTCCTACCGATTGGACCGGTCCAGCAGACTGCCCGGAAAAAAGTGTGCTTCGAGTCAATTTGAAAAGCAATTACTTGTTTCAAAGCCGTATTTGATAACACAACCACAACAAATGTCTAACTAACTTAGCTCGTAAAGTCATGAAATAATATGGAACCTATCAACATTAAAAATTACGCTTGTGGATCACTTACAAAGAAAGGCTCAAACAGCCTCTGACAAGGAAAGAAAAAGTCAAGGCAAAGTTGGTCAAAAACATCACTGATTCTGAGTAAGGTAAGCAAAGTCATAACATGCACATTTACAGGAAGAAGCTGTTACATCCCTCTATCGGGCCATAATGGAAAATCCGTGATACAATGAGACGAGAAAAACGATACATTCCCTCCGGCTTAAATGCTCACAATTGTATACAAATGACGAATAAGACGTTTCCCGTTCAATGAAGTCTATCCATTAAAACCTTGCTCATTTCCTCAAATCTCAGCAACTTGGTTAAACAGGGTAAAATTGAAGGTGAAGATGTTTAATGACTTGCACTTGTTGTCGCTCGACTGGCACTTGCATCTCCCCCAATGGAAACAGCCGAAGCTAAAGACTTCGATGCCCACGCTCGAGCGTTTATAGCACCTTCTTGGAAGTTGCTTCCCTTTCGAGGACCCCTACAAGAGCTTATAACCTGTTTACTCTTGTTCAGGTAGCGCAAAGGATACTCCCATAAGGCTGTTACCCTAACATGCTCCATACATCTTCTCCAAGTACAACGAGCAAACTCGAGGACATACGGAATTACGAGGAACATCAATCTTAGGAGCACAAACATGGTGGCTAAAGCAAGATATGTCTCTTGTTGAAATAGGTTCTCGAGATATTTTGCCCATGAGAAAGGATAATTCTCTATCTCTACATTGTCGTTTCTTTCCTCATTTGAAGCACTTACGATTTTTTCAAATGGTAACTCATCTCTTGGGTCGCCTTCTAAGCCTACAATATAAGAATAATTGGCGGTAGCTATAAGCATCTAATTATCTGGTAAATATGAAATCCGATTAAGACACTTAACTTATCCATCGTATAGATCAGACGAAAATAAACAACAAATGAAAGCATTGAGAAGCTGAACTGATCTGGATCATATTATTTAACTATTCTCTTAGCTTTTGAAGGAAATAGCAAGAAAAAAATAATATATGGAGACGGCGGGAGTACAGTCTCTAATTAAATATTCCCTCCATTTCAGTGAAGTATCCCCATTGTTCAAAAAATCCTTCATAGAACTAGACAAATGAGGCTGAATGGCTAATAGACTGAAATGGACAAAATATAACGTTCAGTCGTTCACCACAGATATCAATTTAAAGGTGAAGTAGCAGCCGGTCAAAGGCACTTATTCATGCAATTTTCATCATGGTCATACCGAGTAACCTCTTGTTGCGTCAACTAAATGCTAAGGTTGACTAGTATATCTACATCCAACCCCTTTTAGCCTGCCATAAACAGGAGGCTTTAAAGCATTAAGATACGGTTTCAGTATTATCCATGCAACGAATGAAGATCGTACCGAACAGATTGAGTTTTAAGCCAATTTAGAGGTAAATACACTATAGCATAGAAAATAGGAAAAAGGAACTTACCACCAACATCGTTGTAGAAATGAACAAGTGAACTCATACTACGGGAGCCATGATAACGAACACGCATTGTAGAGTTCAGAAGAAACAAAGTTGGAAACCCGCGAACCCCATACTTTGAAAGAATGCTGTATCACACAAGAGATAAAAGTAAATTGTAATATTATATACTTCGTATAAAACATCCAACATTCGAGGAAATAAAGCTACGGCTTTTTAGTTCAAACCTTGGTTTGACAGCTGATTCTTCAATTGCAAAATGGGGAATCGACGGGTACAAGGCAGAAAGAATTGAAAAGCTTGGTCTAAAGTTCCTAGAGAATGGGCACCAAGACGCATAAAAGAGAACAGCTACGTAGTCGTTGCTGTTACTGTATACCAAACGCAGCGCCCTTTGCAATGACCCTTCATCTCCCTTGAAAACCAAATTAATGCGTCAGCCATTAGTGTAATTGGTAAAAAAAAGGTCATAGAATATAGTCAAATATTTATTGATAAGGACACATGCCAATAAGAAGCAAAATCCTATATAGTTACGACTAAGTTACATAACAAGTCAGAAACACGGACAGTACAACTAGGGATTTAGGCCAAGGGGGACAAAAGAGAAATATATGCACAATGAACAATGTCGATGTCACGATGTGCATACTAAGATCCAATAAATACAAATACAAATAGCTGAACCTAAAACAGACACGCATAACAAATGAACCGTCTTTTCCCCACCTAATCGACTCCTCATCTCTCCGAGTCTCTTACCACTGAAAAGAGCAATGGAATAGTGAATCCATACGAGAGGCTGAGTTTGACAAAATCATGATCCCTTACGATTTGAAAACCAGAAACAAAGCTAAGGGTCATTCTTTCTACTGAAATTTTATGTTCGCCTTCAAATCATGCGCAGGTTCTTGTTCACCTAAGGTCAGCCAAAAGCTTCTACCACAGAAAGTGTGTGCAAGATTGAACATAATCATAGACCTCTTACACAAACAGTAATGAGCTCAGGAACAGTGCCTTTTGAATTAGCAAACATCAAATGTCAACCATGCGAAATAAGAGCCAACATAACAAGGAAATCGAAAGGCCAAAACTTGTTATTTGATGTATATTTCTGACAAGTGACAACCTGGATTAGAATACAAAACAGGTGGTTCAAGACAAGCTCTTCATAGTGTCAAATATGAAACAACTAATTTGTGACCAAGCTCATAACACAGAAGCATCAACACTATGAAGTGTGAACCACTACACGTCTTCATTGTTGAGGCAGCTAACAGAATAAAGCATGAAACATGCTTATACTCTTCCAAGACACCACATAAAAAATTAGCTTGCTTGGGATGGAGGTAGTTGTTACCGTATATAAAGCTCAACACAAAGCAAAAGAGGTCGATGCAGGGAGCAAAAACTCCCATATGGGGGCAATCAATTACTCTAGGGGAGGTGGGTAACTATTACAGTATAACTCCTTTGGGATGGCTCGGATTCAAGGTAATTGTTACCGGGTAATTTATGGGAAAAGTAATGAAAGTGGGAGGTAGTGATTGTGGTGGATACATGAAGAAAATGAAGAGTGTAATAACTATCGTTATAGTTAATCGGCTACTCCATAGGGGTAATGCAACACCCTCAATAGCTGTAAACAAGTCCTTTGTCGAATACTTCGTAACTATTACCCTCCTTCACTCATTTCTACCCTTCCCAACCACACCACATTTCTCCATTTTCTTCTTGTTTCGAGCTCTATTATTACCTCAACAACTACTCTATCCCACACAAGTCCTAACTTAATGCCAATCCGTCAACTCTTCGCTAACTACGAAAATCACATCATCTAATCACCTCAGCATAAGCTAAACAATCTACATCCCGGAAATCGCAGCAAAAATTTCAAATGGCTATAACTATTCTGATTTCAATACAATAACACAACACAAATTGAAAGGATTCAATTCAGCCATCAAGAAAAATATAATCAATCACATATAGAACAAATTAATCAAACCATCAAGCCAAAAGAAAAACAAAGATTTCGACTTTTTCGCATAAAGGATAAAACCAATACCTCAATAACAGTAACATCATAAGAATGATGAAGATGACAAACAGATTCTTGAAACCCTAAAATCATATCAGTAATTGAAACAACAGGGCAAGAATCCAATTTTATCACCATATTTGATTCACCTTGAGTTAATCCCACAAATAAAACCATAACTAAAACTACAAAAACCCAATTAAATCTCTTCATCATCATCCTTCAATCAAAATCACCCAAACCTAACCCTAATTTCAATTCACCAATCCAATTCCTCCCTAAATTATCAAAATTTAACAAAATTGAACACTACCCAGATGACAAAATGAGGTGAATTGAAAACCCAAATCGAAATTTCAATAATTTTGAAAAACAAAAAGAACACCCAGATTAAATTAACAAAAAAAAAAGTTGAAAAAAGGGTGAAGAATATAATATATAATTTCAACAGAAATTGATAAAATAAAGAGAAAAAGTGGATGATGATAGAGATACAGGCATCATGACTCGTGCATCATGCCTTCTATCAAACTTTATAATTAGGGTAATGTTTCTGATCTGTTTATCTTGTAAGAAATGGATGGTTCATCAAAGATTTGACTTTTTTTTTATTGTTTCTGTTTTGGAGACTTTTTTCTTCTGGGTTTTGTGTGTTGATTGTTTGACAATGGGTGTGGCCGTGTGGTCGTGTGGGAATTATTTTTGTATACTTGTCTTACACATGAGATAAATCCGCTTAGTCTTTTTTTGGCGACGGTTTGTTTCAACTTTTTTTTTTTTATTCAGATGACGAGGAAACCTGAATTCGCTATTGCTACTTTGTGCGCACTTAATAATAATGTATTTACGTCATAACCTACAAATCACGTGTATTAGGTCAACCGTCTTTTCAGAGACAATATATTCATTTTTAGCTAAATACTTTCAACGAGGGTTCCTTTCACTTTTTTTTTTTCGTGCTAAAAAATTTACACGTGGTCATTGTAATGTTTCGTATCCGATTCAATCAGAATACAAATACTTTTCTTTTTAATCGTATTTAAGAAAAATAATGGTGAATATGTTAATGTCATGTCTCACTATCTTAGGGTTGTGGGGGTTGGGGGGTGAGGTGTGCCATTTTTTAACCCACACAAACTTATTTGGTAATGCATTTGAAAAGTCTACCAAGCTCACTTTCTCCCACCAACTCCCTTCATTTGCTATTCCTAATTTTTGAATATTAAATTGCATAAGTGTGGAATGTAGATGATCGAAGAAAAAAAAGAGTAGAGGCGGAAATCAGCTCACTCGAATTGGTAATGGTTGGAGGTTAAAGCAGGATGGATGCTATGAGGTTTAGGTTATGCAATGGCTCACGTCTATGCAGGATTGCAGGGTTATTATCAGGTTGGGTCATCACTGAATGATAGACAGGTTCGATCGAGTTTGGGTCTGATCAAGTTATGAACATGAAAATATTCAAGTTTAGACCCAAAATTCAATGTTGAAGATATTTTAGATGCATATGTATTAGTTTTAAGTTAAAGCAATTAAGAAAAATGTCACTTCGGTTTGCTTTGAGTTATGATTAAGAGAATTCTTAACCGGGACAGACATTGGATTTCGTCGAACTTGGCTAATCGCAAATTGGGTTTGGATCGACTAGCTTGAGCAAATAAAGGTTGTCGACTATTAATTTAACCTCGAATTGGGTAGGTTCGATAACTTTTGGGTTTGTCTGGTCGGATTTCAAATTGTTTAAACTGGATAATTTAGGCCGGGCATATTAAGAATAATAACTATAATAGCCGGGCCTCAACCATCACCTTAAGGTTTTGGTTGAGATGGTTCATCTATCATGGTATTAGAGCCAGTGTGACCGAAGGTCGGTCACGGGTTCAAATCCTAGCAACCTCAAAACCCCTCAAAAACCCTCGGAGTAGAACCCAGCACACGGTACAGGGGAGCCTGTGCACACTAACCACTCTTCAAACCCAATGGGCATTTGAGTGAGGGAGCGTATTAAGAATAACTATAATGGCTGGGCCTCAACCATCACCTTAAAGTTTTGGTTGAGATGGTTCATCTATCAGGGCAATTGTTACCAACTTAAAAAACATGTCAAAAATGAGAGCATATCATTATCTTGAAAATCGATTAAATTATTTGTCGATAATTTAATTAAAATGTTTGGGCTGGGAGGTGCAATTTGGAAAGTTCATGAAATATTGTCGACGATTCGGAGTAATATGTCGACCACGGTTAGCGATTGAGATTTAATTTCAATTATATGTTCGATCGTGAGGAATTTTTATGGTTTGCACCAAGTTGTTCGTCAGATATGGCCTTACTTTAACACCTTTATGTTTACATCTTTGCAGGAACACCAAGACACTTGCAGTGGTTACGCGGATTAAACGAAAAATCCAGTTTTTTTTTTTTTTTTTTT
>JAGPOY010003429.1:0-13172 GCA_018983105.1 Silene uniflora
GAGATCCTCTCCTTTTGTAACTCATTCGGCCGAGTAGCATGGAGGGGAGAGTGGGCTTTGTCCACTCTCTCCTTATTTCGACCCACGTAGCTAAAATGTATGATGCGGGTTTTAATTATAAATCGTCTACGTGATGTCAGATATTAATGTGTCGCCTCGCCACATTTTGCAGTCGATACATTAATAATGGTCTGACAGTAATAATGACGATATTGTATAATTAACATAATTAATATAACTCCTTATATTAATATACGAATTAGACATTTAATCCGTCTAGTCCCCATTTTATACATCTAATTAAATATAACCGTTTATATTTAATTTACGAATTAATCATGTAATTCGTCTTAGCTAAAATTATTTAATCCGTATTAAACAATAAACTCAACATCACATTGACTAATTTTACAGTCAATAACTCCGACTAACCGTTTAGTCGTATTCGGCATAAATATCACTGTATTTTCATACCGTCACATCTCTCAAACGTGTCCTATAGGTGTGACTTATAGGGACCAGTTGATCACCACCATCCGTATGACAATAACGTCAAACTTATCTAGCAAGCCAACCGTTATTGATAAACGTGGATCAACTGATAATAATACAAAAGTATACCCTGTGTTCCTCTGAGAGTTTTAATAAAATTATTGCACTAACTGTGGGGGACACCAGCCCCAACATAATGAGTTACAGAATTTAGGAAGAACATTTGACTCCAAGGAAATTGCTAGGAAAATTCTTAGAAGTATGACTCGCAGATGGAGACATAAAGTGTCTGTTATAGAGGAATGTAAGGACCTAACCTTGTTATCCTATCAAGAGCTACTCGGAACCTTAATGGCTCACGAGATTACTCTTAATCAGGATGATGAGGATGCTGGTACAAGCAAGAAAATGGCCTTACAAGCTGAGTCTAGCAAAAAGAATGATTCTTCAGATATTGAAGATGAAACTGTGTTGTTTGCTTGCCAAACGATTTAGAAGAAATTTCTTTAATCAAAAACAAAATAAAACAAATAACAAAACAAAGCAAACCCCCAAGAAAACTTCTGAGTCAAAAGGGTCTTTCTCAAATCGTGGATGCTTCAAGTGTGGTGATAATGATCACATGATCAAAGATTGCCCTACATGAAAGAAAATTAAAGACAAAAATCAACGTGTCAAAACAAAGAAGGAGTTCAAGCAAGTCATGATGGCTTATTGTGGGGATACTTGGACACTGAAGATGACGAGTCCGAAGAAGAAGAAGAAGTTGTTAATCTTTGCCCAAGTAACGTTAGTCTTGACCTAATCTCCGACAGCGACAATAAAAGTGATAGTTCTAATGCTGAGATGTGTCTTGTTGGAGATTCAGACTCAGATGATGATGAAGAGGTAAGTTTTTCTTGAACTCAAAAAGCAAGTTAAGAAACTTTTTTTTTTTTTTTAGGTGAAATGTGAAAATTATATTAGAAAACGAACTCGGTTACATACAAAGTCACCATTACAACTATTGAGAGGGAGCTCCCTCCATTACATCCATTCAAAATCTAGGCAACCATACATTAGTACTAAACTTAGACGGCCAATGAGTAGTAAAGCATCTAGACTTAACCTCGGGTTTGACACAGTCAAGCAGCTTCTCAGGTCGTAGCATCCAGCCATCTATTCGACATCTATTCCTTGCAGTCCAAATGTGATAAATCAATGAAAGAACAGCTTCAAAAGCAATAAACTTCTTCATCATTGACCTGCATCTCCAGGTTACCAGCCATTTCAGGATATCAGTGACTGGAAATGGGATCCCCAGCCAATTCCTAAGTAGTGACCGCATCTGACACTAAAATGACAGGCATATAAGACACGCTGATGATCTTCAAGAACCTCTTGACACATATCACACAACCCATTTTGAATTACACCAAATCTGAGTAATCTGTCCTTTGTCATGAGTCTATTCTGTATGGCCACCCAACCAATAAAAGAGGGCTTAGGAAGACTCACCCTATTCCAGATAATTGGCCACCATTGTACCTTAGTCTGAGCTCCAAGCAGCCATTTATAACCTTTCTCAACAGTGTAAACACCAGTGCCATCATCCCACACACCATCCTTAAACCCTGGCTTCATTTGATCCTTCACCTGACAGAGCTTCCTCCATGTCCAGCTAGTATCTAGGGAAGGAGAATAAGTAAACCAATCCTGCCCCTTAATATAGATGTGGTTCACCCATCTAATCCACATATGATCTGCTTTAGAGGCTACCCACCAAATGTATTTTCCAAGCATGGCAATGTTCCAGAGTCTACAATTCACAACACCCAACCCACCATTCTGCTTACTCTGACAAACCTTTTCCCAGGAAACTGCAGGAGATTTATGGTAGTCTTCATCACCTGACCACAGATAGTTCCTACAAACTTGTTCTATCCTATCAATAACAGTGACAGGGATAAAGAAAATCCTGGCCCAAAAAGTATGCAGCTGAGTTAGCACAGCTTGAACCAACACTAACCTGCCTGCATAGCTCAGTTTCCTAGCACCCCAGCCCCTTATCCTCTCCACAATCTTCTCTACTAGTCTGGTGCAATCACCAATGGCCATTCTCTTGTACAAAATTTGGATGCCCAGGTATCTAAAAGGAAATTCTCCTTCTTGAAACCCAGAAATCCCCAGAATATAGGATTTCTCCCCATCAGACATTTCATTAAAATAGATATTAGACTTATCACAATTCATAGCAAGCCCAGATGCCTTGGAGAAAGTAGCAAAGGCCCTTAACAGAACAATAATAGAGCCCCTGTCCCCCTTACAGAACATAAGGAGATCATCAGCAAAGCACAAACGAGTCAGCCTCAATGGCCTGCAAAGGGGATGGTAATTGAATTCTTCAATAAGAGTAACAGCAGCCAAGAGTTTACTCAGATACTCCATACAGACAATGAATAACAGGGGAGAGATGGGATCCCCC
Organism: Silene uniflora; assembly: GCA_018983105.1. NCBI lineage: Eukaryota > Viridiplantae > Streptophyta > Magnoliopsida > Caryophyllales > Caryophyllaceae > Silene > Silene uniflora. The sequence goes on from JAGPOY010003429.1 coordinate 2,957, forward strand.
TGCCTAATGCCTCTCTTCCCTTGAAAGTAACCAAAAGTGGAGCCATTTAATGCTAAAGAGAACCATGGGGTGGAGATTCACTCCATGATCCAATGAATCATCTTCACAGGAAACCTAAGTGCCTTAAGCATCTGCTCAATGAACTCCCACTCCACAGAATCACATGCTTTCTTCAAACCAATCTTCATAATGCTCCTAGGAGAGCAACTTTTCCTCTTATACAGCCTTACCAAATCATGACAAATCAATATGTTATCCACTATATCTCTCCCTTTTATGAATGCACTATGGTTTTCACTCACAATGGTAGGCAACACACCAGCAATCCTATTGCATAAAACTTTGGAGATCACTTTATAGACCACATTGCAACAGGCAATTGGTCTAAAATCAGCAACACTAATAGGCCTTTTCTTCTTAGGAATAAGAGTTAAGGTAGTGGAGTTTATTTGCTTCAGCAGCCTTCCAGATTGGAAGAATTCCTGAACAGCTGCAATTAGATCATCACCCACAATTCCAAATGAGTCCTTAAAGAATTGAGAGGTATAACCATCAGGTCCAAGTGCTTTATTAGCTGGAATAGAAAACAAAGCACTCTTGATCTCCTCAATATTGACAAGCAACTCCAGTTGTTGACACTGAAGCTAATTTAGAACAGGTCCTCTTCTTACAGTGTCCACATGAACTCTGACTACCTTCTTACTGGTTCCTAAAAGATCAGTATAGTATTGCACAAATGCATCTTTAATCTCCACCATATCAGTGTATTTATTACCCTCCAAATCTTGAATACACATAATCCTATTAGTCAATCTTCTAGCTTTGATGATGCTATGGAAATAATGTGTGTTATCATCCCCTTCTGCATTCCACTGAATTTTAGCCTTTTGACTTAGGAAACTCCTCAAAGCAGCTTCCCTAAGAAACTTTTTAAGAGTGCTTTAATTAAGTATTTTGAACAATCCCTCGATCATTGTCATGAACAGAGTCTAGAGTTAAGTCATCTTAAGGAACAAATCCTAGACATCGCTGAGGAAAATCAACTTCTGAAAGCTAAAGCCAAAAAGCTCAAATCTAAAGTTACAGCTACTCCAGCTATAACTTCAGACATGACAAATGCTGAGAAAACCGCTCTTGAATATAAAGTTCTATAACTTTGGAGCTAAAACTGAACATTAAGCATCTTCAAGCTAAAGTTATAGCTAGTGATGCTATAACTTCTGAGCTGAAGAAAGTCAATGAGATTTTAAAATCTGAGCTAAATGGCAAAGATAATGTGGTTTCCGAACACAAGAGAGAAATTACGTTTCTTTCTAATCAATTGAAAGAAGCCAAAGATAGTATGTCTAAACTTAAAGAGCAACATGATAATGAGAAACGTGTCTTGAATGAACGTTTTGATAAATTTCGTGAAAATTTTGAGAAAGGTAACTCTTCCAAGGATTCGAGTGTAGATCGTTCGAAATATGAAAAAGAAATTGAGTCCTTGAAAGAATTACTTTTACATGCACGAAAAGTTCATGATAAGTGGGAAGGAAGCACAAAGGTTTTAAACTTCCTTACCGAACAATCTGATAATAACTTAAAGATGGGACTTGGTCAAGAATGCTATAGTCGTAGAGACCATGATAAATGCAAAGCCAATCCTTCTGATCATGATTTCAGAAAAAGAAAATATGTTAATCTTCCAGAATATTTGATTTGCAATTACTGTGGTTCTACTGGACATATTCAAGTCAGTTGTGTCAAACGTGCTTTGGATAAGCAAAAGAATGTTGAATCTGTTGAAACTTGTGAATTCATAGTTGAAGATGATGTCTCGACTATAGATGTATCTAACAACAATGAAGAACGTAATAATGAGTTTAGGTGGACTTATGATATGGCTTTCGATTACTCATCTCTTCCTCCAAAATCAAACAAAATGAATGAGAATCAAAAGCATACATTTAAGTCTAAAGTTCATAACATTAAGACAAAGCCTAGAGTATCTCATGTTCCGTTTCTTAGACAAAGACCAAGACAACCCTATGTTAAAGCCAAAAGAATAATAAGACAAGTATGGGTTAGAAATGATCAAATTTACAGAGTCACTAACCATAAAGGACCCAACTTAGCTTGGGTACCTAAAAGCCTTATTTGATTCATATGCAGGAAGTGGTGAAAGAAAATAATCTATGGTATCTCGAGAGTGGATGTTCGAGACAGATGACAGGAGACATATATCTTTTTCTTTCACTAGAGCCCTTTTATGGTGGCACAGTCACTTTTGGAGATAACAAGAAGGGCAGGATTATTGGAGTAGGAAAAACTGGAATTTCAACCTCTCATTCAATCGAGAATGTATATCTAGTAAGTGGTCTTAAACATAACTTACTTAATATTTCTCAATTATGTGACAAAGGTAACAAAGTTGTTTTTCATACCAATGTTTGTCGTATCATAATTGAAGGTACTAGTAATGTTTTCCTTGAGGGTCACCGTAGAAGGAATGTGTATATGATTAACTTAAATGCTGTCTGCACTAAAACTCTCACAAGTAAGGTTAGTATAAAACTAAGGACTCACATTGACTCTCAAATGCTCACAAATGTGAGTGGATATTACTTATTTTAGGAGCACACAAGCAACCTAAAACAAGACTCAGAGCTACCCCTTGCACACAAGCTTAGAGTAGGGCTCTCTTATGAAAGTATCCAGACACACAAGTAAGGATTCTCTCACGAGTGAATTAATCAGACACACAAGTAAGATTAAGACACTAATCTTTAACTCTTGGTTTAGAGAAGAAAGCAAAGCTTTTCTGATTTTAATTAAAACAAGTCTCCCTCTTACAATGGGTGAGCTTGGCTTATATAGAGGCCAAGGCTCAATCTACAACGTACAAATGATTATAAGGCCAGGAATGGCTCAGACAAAGTAGCAAAAGCAACGGCTAAGAAGCCTTACACAATGCTATAAGTACAAACTAAAATACAAACGTAATAAACATAAAGCAAATAAGATGACAAGGTTCCTTGTTTGCATCCTTTTGGCCTTCTGAATTAAGGGTGGACTTCTCAAAAAGACTGATCCAAACTGAAGTAGAATAAGTCCTCAAAGTCCCACATGCTTCTCCAAAAGGTTGCTTGTTCAAAAGAGGAAAGCCTTGATAGTGACATTCCAGCTAACTTGTTCTTGGTTCTAACCCGGGTAGGCTAAAGTGTCTCTTAGGCTAACTTTTGATGGGGTCATATTTTCTCGGACATATCCTAGACAAAAAGGTGCCCAAGACACCCCTGGAATTAGCCTGACCCTTAGGATCCATGGCTCATGCATTTGGATTGGTCTTGGACCTAGTATTTGAGTTAGGTCCCAAACCGGGTGAAGGAATTGTGTCATTTGCTGGATGGCCTAGGCCATGGCCTCCAATGGCCTGGCTTTGTTGGGGTGATGCTTGGCTTTGGTTTGTGATACCTTGGCCTTGACTCTGGTAGCTTGACTTGGCCTAGCCTGGGTCATTTGGACCAAAGCCATGGCTTGGCTCTTCTGATGTTTTTCCTGGGTCACTGTTGGCTTGGCTGAGTTCTGATTTGTCCTGGCCTGGCTTGGCTTGGTCATGGCCTTGGACTCCTGTTGCAACTAGGGATGGCAATGGGTCGGGTCCGGGTCGGGTCCTATAAGACCCGGACCCGGATCCGTGACACTAACCTCAGACCCAGACCCGACCCTTACTTGAAAGGGTCCAAAATATTCAGACCCATACCCATACCCTATGGGTCCGGGCCGGGTCCGGGTCTACCCATGGGTCCGATTCTACACAAAAAAAATCAACATACAAGCAAATTTAAGCCACAAATTTTTGGCTGATGAAATTGATGCAAAAGCAAATATGGAGTATTAGCAAATTTTTGCCCCAAAAATTGACATACAGTAAAGACAAAATGGAAGATTTAAATATGAGATCGATAACGAATGTTCAAATTAGCAATCTTTATCAAAAATCGTCAATTACCATGATAAAGAGGAATAGAAAAGAAAACTTAAAATGATTTTTCCCCTAAATAAATGTTGAGAATGAAGCCTGAAACCCTAGATCTAGTATCGCTGCTGCAAGTAGCCGTCAGTTGTCGGCGTCGGTTACTGGTGATCGCCGAATGCCTGTGATTTGGCAAAGATAAGACCCATTTTGTGCTTGTGTTCGTGAATTAATGAGTATTGATTAGAGTGAATTGTGATAATTTGTAAGTTCTGAGTTATGATTTATGATTGAGGTTTGAGAGAAATGAGAGACTGATGCAAAAGAGTTGGTGTGTGTAACGTTTAAGCATAAACCTAACTTTCTTTAGGTGAGTTAGGCCGAAATGTAGTAGGTTTATTTGTTTTTTTTTTTTAAATTGTCGGGTCTAAGGGTCGGGTCCGGGTCTCATAACTTGGACCCGGACCCAGACCCGAATAATTTTTGGAGGACCCATACCCGACCCATACCCATTGGGTCTGAAAAAATGAGACCCATACCCGCCCCATTAGGGTTCGACCCGAAGGGTCTGGGTCGGGTCCCCGACCCACTGCCATCCCTAGTTGCAACCCCTCCTTCTTGAAAAGGATTTGCCCTCAAATCCTCAGGTTCATCTTCCACATCTTCCAGATAAGGACTTAGATCCCCAATGTTGAAAGTCCCATGCACTCCATACTCTCCTGGCAGATTGATTTTGTAGGCATTTGGACCTATCTTTTCTAGGACCTCAAAGGGGTCATCTGCCCTTGGCATGAGCTTGTTCTTCCTCTTTTCAGGGAACCTTTCTTTCCTCAAATGTAGCCACCCTAAGTCACCTGGCTCAAACTCTTTGGCCTGCCTAGGCTTCTTTGCTCTGGCCTTGTAGGCCTCATTTGCCTTCTCTATCTGTTTCTTGACTTGAACATGGATTTGTAGCATGTGTTCAGCTCGTTTCTTGGCCTCAAAGTCAATGATCTTTCTGTTAATTGGGGCTGGGTCAGTAGGCATCAAAGGGTTTAGGCCATAGACCACCTCAAATGGAGACCTTCCAGTGCTTGTTGATGGGGCTCTATTGAAAGCAAACTCAGCTGGGGCTAGCTGGAGGTCCCAATCCTTCAATGATTTAGCCACTGTACACCTTAGTATCCTCCCCAAAGTCTTGTTAGTCACCTCAGTTTGACCATCTGTTTGAGGATGGTGGCTAGTGCTAAATAAGAGTCTAGTCTTTAGTAGCTTCCATAGTGTTCTCCAAAAATGGCTCATAATCTTTGTGTCTCTATCAGAAACAATGGACTTAGGCACACCATGAAGCCTCACCACCTCTTTAAGATATAGTTCAACCACACTCATTGCATCTTCTGTCTTTTTGCAAGCAATGAAGTGAGCCATCTTGCTAAATCTATCAACCACAACCATGATAGAATCCTTGCCCCTGGCTGTCCTAGGCAAGGCCACAATAAAGTCCATGCTTACATCTTCCCATGGCTTGCTAGGAACTGGCAATGGAGTATAAGGTCCAGTTTGGAATTGGCTTGCTGGCAAGGAGCACACCTCTTAATCACATCTTGGACATCTCCAAGCATCTTAGGCCAATAGAATTGTTCACATAGTATGTCATATGTCTTCTGGATGCCAAAGTGACCAGCAAGGCCATTGGCATGAACTTCCCTGATCAGTAATCCCCTATAAGGCCCCTTAGGCACACACAATTTGTTTCCCTTGAATAAGAACCCATTTTTCAAGACATAACTGCCTCCAATCCTAGCTTGGCTAGAGTTAAGCAGGCTCCACTCCTCCTGGAAGTGAGGATCCTCAAATAGTATTCTTTCATGTACTCAAATCCAAGCACCCTTTGCTCCATGTAGCTTAGCATAATGTACCTCCTTGATAATGCATCAGCCACCACATTGTCTTTGCCTTCAATGTATTTGCTAGAGAATGAGAAGGATTGAAGAAACTCTACCTATTTGGCATGTCTTGAATTGAGCTTATGCTGGCCATTTATGTACTTCAAGGCCTCATAACCAGAATGGAGTACAAATGGCTTAGGCTTTAGGTAATGGCTCCAATGAATAAGAGCTCTGACTATGGCATAGAACTCCTTGTCATAGGTCGAGTAGGTGAGCTTTGCTCCATTGAGTTTCTCACTGAAGAAGGCCACTGGCCTCTTCTCTTGTAGTAACACTGCCCCTACTCCAACCCCACTAGCATCACACTCCACTTTAAACAGCTTGTCAAAGCTAGGCAAGGCCAAGACAAGAGTGTTGCTTAACAACTCTTTGGCTAGCTTGAATGACTCTTCAGCCTTGGAACTCCACTTGAACTCTCCCTTCTTTATGCACTCAGTAATGGGTGCTATGATAGTGCTAAAGTTCTTAATGAACCTCCTATAGAAGGAGGCCAAGCCATGGAAACTCCTGACTTCAGTAAGAGTCTTAGGAGTAGGCCAAGTGTAATACCCCGTTCCTTAAGGACTCGTTGACCGACCCGCTGACCCAAAGACCCTTAAGAAGTATAACGAGATTACGGGATTAGATAGAGAGACAAGTATAGATCTCGGCCGAGCTACGCTGACTCGGCCGAGCTTGCCTTACTCGGCCGAGTAACCCTAACTCGGTCGAGTCAACGTCAGTCAGCGCGACTCTATATATTGCAAGAGTCCATCGACAAACCCTCATTTCCTTCATTTCGTCGACCTTCCCAACCCTAGTCTCTCTCTCTCCCCACATTTCCCCCTTCTCCCTACCTAATCTCATGACCCCTATCACCCTACATCAAAGATGGAGACAACAAGGAAGACCAAGTCGGGATAATGGGTAGTGCCTCGTCTCAAGGTAAGTCCTTAGTCCTGTTATTCGCTCAATCGTGATTAGATGACAAAGATAGTTTTGTGAACGCGTATGTCTAACGTTGTAGGGATCGTCATGATGTGGCTATGGGGTGCTAGGGCTTGCTTGCTATGTGAGTTATGCGGTTGCGATGCAAGATGGCGTAAAGGTAGGGTTTCTCTACTCAGTTTCATAGCAAGATGGTTGGTAATTTGATATGTGTAATGTAATTGGTTAATCGCTGCTATGTATGTGTATGACTCGTGGATGTTACGTCTGACATGAGACGCTATGTGTTCCGGCTGAGTGAACCAACATCGAGAGATGGTTTCACACCCCTTGATCGCTCCTTATGACTCTCCCGTCGTAAGGAGGATGTGCACATTTAGGACTTGGGTTCTCGCTTACTCAGATAAGCCGCTGAGGTGACAAGGCTGCGGTCACTGGCTGAAGGATATTGAGTGTATGGCTACCGTTCGATATGATATCGGATACAGCTGATTAACCAACGCTACTGTGATAATCTTTGTGTTACCTTGCTATGACTTGTATGCAGATGGCTGACCCCGTTGTATTATTTTCGAACCTGCCGTGATCCATTGGGGAATGGGGAGCAGTTGTCTGACAGGTTGTGCTGTTGCTGCCTTGGGAGTCGGGACGGTCAAGTGTCGATCTTCATCACGTAGCTGCGTCGAGTAGAGTTGTGTAGTCTAGACGAGTTGTACCTTTTCTTTATGTAATAGCTAGTTGTTGTACCATTAAAGAGTTGATGTAATAAAGTAACCATTATTGTTTATTTGATCTTCACTTCCTCGGTTTACCGAGATGGTGACACCCTTGCCCAACGGGGAAGGTCCTTGTTAAGGCTCTTCGTTTATTAAGCCTTACTCGACCGAGTAAACCCTTTACTCGACCGAGTCACCATAAAAGAGGCCGCATATCAGGTTTGCGTCCGTCGGGGTACATAACACAAATCATACCCCTTCTTTCTCTCATTCTAACACAAAAATTCTCCTAAAACCCTCAATACTTCAATTCCATTGATTCCTAGTTGCTAGAATTCATCAAGCCTTCATCTTTCATCCTTTGTGCATTCCGATTTCAAGGTAAGAAAATTCGACAACCGTATTCTTTGTTTTTCCGGGTACAATTGATAAGAATTCTGAAATTTTGCCTCTTTTTGCCTTAATCCTTGTGTAGTTAGTGCCCATTGTTTGTCTTGCTCTTGCCTAGTTGTTGTTGTTGATATTAGTATCCCGAATTCATGCCCAAATTCCTGGAAATTTTGCCCCAAAATCGATTCTAGGGTTTGACCCAATTTCTTTTGTGAGGTGCAATGCTTGTGTTGCACTAATCAATCCCTATTCTAGCCATGAATTGAACCTTGAATTCAAGTTTTGCTTTAGATTTGACTCTTGAGACCACCTTAAGACCGCCATAAAAATCTGTCCGGATACCGTCTTATGCTCACACACTATTTTCTTCTAAGTATCCAAGAAAGCTTACATATATCTTGGTGAAATCTATAATTTTTGCAGTATGGCACCCAAATCACGAGGCCCCGTCAGGAAAAGTACCCGCGCTAACTCCGCAGCGGTGAGGCGAGCTGAGGCCTCTGCTAGGGTCCCAGAGCCAACCATCGACATTGAGGAGGAGCAACCCGAGCAACCACCCAGAGTGCAGGTTGGGAGGGGAATACCCTCGGTTGTGCCACCCGTAGCTGAGTACCCGATGGTAGTGTTTGCTGATTTCAATCAAAGGAATAAGTTTGAGCTTCTGACGAAGAGGGTCATGCGCCCAACTCGGTGCATTGACATTGACACCTTGACCAGATTGGACGTTGAGGGAGACATTCGGCATATCTATAAGATATTGGGTCTTGAGGGCTTGTACTAGTTGCACCGGAAATCCTACCCCTTCTTGACTTTGGAGTGCTAGAGTTCCTATCATTTTGACATGGAGGAGCGAACGGTGGACTTTCGGCTCATGAACCAAGGCTTTCACTTCACCCTTAACGAGTTTGCCAAACACCTCCGCCTCGAGGAAGAGAGGGATTGGTATATCCAAGATATGCCCACCAAGACCACGGGAGCAGCTCAATACATGAGTTATTTATCCGGTATGCCCGTACCATCTTCTAGCTCCATGTTGATTAATGACGTTCAACACATTGCTCTCCGCATATTCTTGAGGTCCCTTACCTGTTTGCTCTACGCCCGTGAGGATGCTAGCAAGTTGAACTCTCACGAGGTAATGCTTCTTATTTCTTACCTTAACCCCCGTCATGAGGAGCGTTGGTATTATAGTGCCCCGGGAGTTGTATGTGCTACTTTGGCTACCATGTCTAATTCCCCCTCTAGACGTATTTGTTGTGGTGCTATAGTGACCCGATTGGCCAGGAAACTGACCAACTTTGAGCCTCCCGAGGAACCCATGGCCGCTATGTTCGATAGACCACCCTTGTTGGATTCAGCCTATCTTATCAATAACAAGTGGATTCGGGAATTGGGGGATGGCACCTTAGCGTGGAGGGTGAGAGGACGTTAGTGGATGACTATACCAAATGAGGAGAACCCACTTAATATCGACCACCTTGATGACATCAAACCCGGGTACGGACAATCTGAGCCTGAACCCCAGTACTACACCATCCCATCCTCTGTTTTGGTCACCATGGCTGAGCCACCCCACTCTACCAAGAGTCGGGCAGCTGGTCAACCACCGAGGGAGTACCATCGTGCCAGAGCTATACCGGAAGAGATTACCCAGCCCCAGTTCCAGAGTGATGTATCCTATGAGTACCCTTATCATCCTACGGTTCATGACCCTAGGATGCAGCCCCATGAGCTTGCCGAGCGCCTGTCTTCTACCTTGGTCCTTAGGAACATGCATGAGATGACACATGTTCAGGGTATTGGTACCGATCTTGCGCAGCCAGTGTGGTGGAGATGTGTAGGGGATGACAGCGGAGTATTTGATAGCTATGGAGTCGACCGTACTATGTGGGGGGACTCCCCAGAGCTTTCCACCTGGGTATTTAGCCGGACCATGGGGAGCCAACTATGGGAGCCAGTTGGACGATCAGGGTGTATGGTGTGGTGAATATCCGTATATTCATCCTTAAAATTTAAGACTATAACGAAATTTTACATGTGAATATCGTCATAAAATAAAATACATGAATCGAAAACAATGAATAAGAAGTACAACCTTTGGTCCTTGCGAAAATGGCCTAAGAACAAGAATCAACCGAGATTCTCTCCTACTAGTTGCACCCAAGACCGAGTAAGATGATGCCGCGTGTGCTAGAAATGCTCTCCGATTGCCTTGCAATATCGGGAGAGCTTTTGTGGTTTTTCGCGATGTGAGATCGAGGTTGTTGGGAGAAAAATGCTCACCAAAACCCTAGTGT
>JAGPOY010003430.1:0-20508 GCA_018983105.1 Silene uniflora
AGACGGATTAAACTGTTAATTCGTAAATTGAATATAAACGGTTATATTTAATGTATATAATGGGAGCTTAGACGGATTAAATTATTAATTCGTAATTTAATATAAACAGTTATATTAAAATGAGCCAATTATACAATGTTGTCAATTTTATTGTCAGACTATTATTAATGTATCGACTGCAAAATGTGGCAAGTTGACACATTAATATCTGATATCATGGTTGACGATTTATAATATGGACCCGTTAATATACACTTAGCATTTCAGGCCGAGCTATTGATTAGAAATGAGAAGAGAGTGGAAAGCCCACTCTCCTCTCTTACTCACTCGGCCGAACTAGAACAAAAGGAGAGTGACTCTCTCCTTTTGACCTAACTCATTCATTTTTACAGAAATTAGGGTTTTGAGAACATTACCTCTCATTTCTCTCGATCTCACATCGCTAAATCTCACAAGAGTTCACTCGATATTGCAAGTCAATTAGTGAACATTTCTAGCACACGCGGCATAGTCTCTTACGGTTTTGGGTGCAACGATTAGGAGAAAATCTTCTTTGATTTCTGATCTTAGGCCTTTTGCACGGACCGAAGGTTATTTCTCATCTCTTGCATTTCGATTTATTGTATTTCATTTTATGACGCGATATTCACATGTAAAATTTCGTTATAGTCCTAAATTTTAAGGGTGAATATACGGATATTCCCCACAAGTGGTATCAGAGCGAGGCCACGAAATTTTTTCATTGTGTTTTTCATAAAATGATTTAAGTCGGAAATTTTTTTTTGAGAATGCCGTGATGATGGCTCTCAGCTGTTTTTGGCTGTCGTGCCATTTTTATGCTTTCGATCTTATTTTCGATTTTGTTTATCAATATTTTTGTTTTAAAATGTTAACATAACAATTTGATACATGTTTGTTGATGAAACCGTGAGGCTACCGTAAGGTTTGATGCCTAGTTTCGACTCGTTTTTCGATTTTAATTGTATGAAACCGTGAGGCTGCCTTGTGCTATGCCTAGTTTCGTCTCATTTTCGATTCTAATTTTACATATTGTTAATTAATCGGTTATTTAGCGATATGTAAATATGCTTTAATGTTGTTGTTTTTGATTTAATACGGATTAGATCAAAATTGCAATGAGTTTTAAGTTTTAAAATTGCAGCGATTGGCGTTGTTTTTCGTACGAGCGTATTACTACTCGTGCGAGACAGCAGCTGTTTCGTGGGTTACTCGATCGATTCCTTGTTGTACTCGATCGAGTGCTGGCTTACTAGATCGAGTACTTATTGTACTCGGTCGAGCATTTTTGATTTCTGTAAAATTGGTTGAGACAGCAAGTTTTGCTCGATCGAGTACCGCTGTTACTCGATCGAGTGTCACTGTTACTCGATCGAGTGCTTTTGTTACTCGATCGAGGAACCTGTCTCTGCTCGGCCTGTTTATTTATCTGTCCTGGTTACTCGATCGAGTACCCAAGTGACTCGATCGAGCAACCCTGTTTTGCAGGACCTTGAAAAATAAAATTTTTTGTTTTTCTCTTTTGGCCTATGATAATATACTATATACGGATATAGTATATTAGCATTTAGTGAAACGGTTCACACTCGATTGATACTAATTATTTTGAAACATTTCAAAATAATGGATTATAAGATTATTAAAATTGTTGTGAATAAAACGGTTTAATCACATAATTTTAATTCCGTTAGGTGGTTTGGTAAATTTATTAACATAATTACGGAATTATGTTAAGAATGAATTGTTTTAGTTGATGCATTTTATTTATCGTTTGTTGAATGCTATTGAATGAATTTACGTATTTATTTTTACAATCGGTTGTAACTTAGTGTGGCCTTAGTAGATTATGTTTCCGAAATGGTGGAACATAGTCTTAGTTGTAATTTTGAGATCTCGTATCTCCGTTTTGGTTTTTCCTTGTAATTACATTTGGTTTTAAATTAGAATGTAAATAGATTTATATTTGTAATTTAAATTTGTAATTTTTAAGAAGACCAAAGACGGAGACCGGATGCTCACTCCCGCTGCAAGACCAAGATGGAACATGAAGACAAGCTTCTCGGGTCCAACGGTGGATTCCAAAGTTGTTTTATGTTTATTTTGGTAGGATAGGCCACACTAGGACTTTTATTTACGTTTATTGCTTTCTTTCTTTATGCTTACATCGATATATAGAGTGCATCATATTCCGCCTAAAAACCAAATCACCTATGACATGCATGAAAACTGACTCATATAGAGGTATTCGCGTTAGTTTTCTAATGACATACGGATGTCACACGAGTCTTTTAAAGCCATCACCTAGTTTATTCATTCACGCAAAGCTAGTTATTTGTTCACTTAAAATGAATTAAAACAAGTTGATGGGATCTTCCTTGTATAACCAAAAATTGAGACTAGTCTTTATAAGTCGAACTCCTATGACTCCCTTCTTCGTCGGTAGGCATATTATGACCCCTTCTACGTTGGGTAAGTAGGAACTGTCGACTTATTTTATCTCAACATTATGGTCACCTGTACGATCTTGTGACTATAATGGACTAAAGATAGGATTTACGGAAATCTATCGACCAAGAGTTCTAACGGTAGAACTAGCCAAGCGGTTGGCTTATCAATTTACGGAAATTGAGTCTTGGGATCGTTCATATAAATTTTTGAGGGAGATCAATTATATGAATGCACGAGTCTACGAGTTTAAAGTAATTTAAAATAGACTTAAATCACTTCGATGAGTTGCTTATATCGTTTTTGTTTATCTTCTTTTCAGTGTAGAACACGTTCATATCATAAACTGCTAATAACAAATGGCTGGTAACGACCCAATGCCAAGTGCCACGCTAGCACGAGAATCCTGGCTTAAGGCCTTTATGGACCAAATGAATCAGTCTACTCGACTGAAGAATGATGGTTCGAACTTCTCGGACTGGGAGGCAGCATTACAGAATGCTGCCATTGCTGACGGTAAGCTCAAGTATTTGACTGAGCTTATCCCGCCAAACCCAGCCCCCACGGCTAGAGCTACCGAAGTTCGCGCTCATAGCGACTTCGTCATGGAAGCGGGTGCAATAAAGAACGTACTTATCTATGCAATGGAATCCAATTTGCAAAGACGCTTCATTTCCCAAGGAGCAAACAAGATTTTCACCACGCTCACTAACGAATTCTCGAAACTCCGAGAATCGTTACTTATGAGCATACCTGTCGCTTCTTTGATGCGAAACTCCAGAAGGGCCAAGCTGTTAGCCCACATATTCTCAACATGATTGAGAATATCGAGAAACTGGAGGCCCTGAACAGCAAGATCAGTGAGAACATAATCGTTGATCGAATGCTTCATTCACTTCATGATGGGTTCGCCCTCTTTAGGGCCAACTACTACATGAATGACTTGAAGAAGTGATGAGTAGTATTTTAGTTGTATTTTACCCCGTATTTATACCTTATTCCGACTCGATTTTGTATTAGTATTATTATTATTTTATTGATATTTTGTGTAGGCGAGACCGGAAAGTAAGGCGGAAGTGCAAGACGGGATGATGAGATGAAATGTCGGAGGTGAAAATAGGCTAAGTCATGAAGAAATATAGCTATGGAAAAGCTAACGAAGAAAACAAGTTATAAGTCAAGCCAACGTGACCAAACCATACCACCCATGACCACCTCCAGCCAACGTGACAGCCACCACGAGTCCCACAACCTTCCTTGTCCACAAACATTCATTTACAACCCTTTCGCGCACCCATCTTTCTACCACCATATCAGCCACCACCAGCCACCTTAACCATCATCTACGACAACCTTGGACCTCCCCTTACTTCCACCTTCACGACCATACCAACAAATACCACCATAGACCACCATGGCAGCCCCCACGACCTCTCCTTCGAGCCCCTCACAAGCTGTCTTTCCCCTGTTTTCATGTCCCTTTACCGGCTTACCGGCAGCCGGCAAAGCCACCGGCAGGCGCCAGAACCAACCCATCTCCATTTATCAAATGTCTCGCTGCTGGCCATACCACCGGTAGCCGGCCAACCGGCACGACACTCCCTCCTCTTCAAATTCGCATCAAGTTTGCTCTTTGCCGTCGCCCCTTCTGCCGGTGCACCGGCACACACCAACAACAACATCATTCCGTCCCCTTGATCCATGTGCTCGCTACCGGCCTCGTGCCCGGCCGCCGGCTTGCCAGCAGAACTCCCCATGCCCTGTTTCACGTTTTATGGGGGTGGATGTTTTGTTTTGTGGAGGGCTTTGTTAGAATCATTAGTTATTAATTATTATTATTATTATTATTATTATTATTATTATTATTATTATTATTATTATTATTATTATTATTATTATTATTTGTTCAATAAAACTTGTAATTAGAGGAGGATATATAGATTGCTCCTCTCACTTTTGTAAAAGACAACTTACTTTACATTATTCCACATACATTACATTAGATTAGAAATTAGACTCTCCCTCTTTTGTAACTCAAGAACCCTATTTTATGTAATTTTTCCTCTTTCAATTTCTCCTTAATTAAATTTGCAATCTTTCTTTGTTCTTAGTTTAATTCTTCTCTAGTATTCAAATTTCTCTTCTCTCATTAGTTTACATTTAGTATTGGGTTATAATTTGAAGGAAGAAGACATTCATCCTCCATTATCATCCAATTTTGTTACTTTCTTCTTTTATGGTATAAATTTCTTCTCTTCCTTTCTTTCAATTGTTAATTAGATTATTGTTGTGTTTTAATTAGCCTTAATCATTTTATTTAATTAAAGTTTCAATCTTTATAGTTGATAACTCATTATTTTACCTACATTTTGTATACTTATTCCCCGTAATATTATACTAGTTTCCGGCATTTTTAGTATGTTTTGGATTTTATATCCTTCCTTTGCGATTTACTACTATTTTATATAAATATTTGCAGGAGGAAAATATTTTGTACTAAAAGATGCAAACGAGCTAAACGGATGAAGAAGCTAGTCTATGTTTGAAGCCCAAATGTTCGAAACCCGTAACAAGGTATCCGAAGATTTCGCATGACAAACTCAAAGGAATTATAAGCTTAGTGGTGGACCAGTATGTTGGGTTTGGAAACAAAGAAACCTGGGCCATTAAATTATGTTTTACGGAGAATTAAAGGGCCACTAGCTTGTGGCACATGAGTTTAATTGGTGGGCTCTACTATGTACGTAGGTTTTAAGAAACTACTCGTATTTTGTAAGTTTAGACTATAAAAACCTGAGTAGGAGGTTTTCCACGGGGGACGTACGCTATTACCTCTATTACGGCTTCGACCAATATTTTGTTCTTTATGTTCTTCCTTCCGAGTTTAATTCAAGACTAAGTTTTTCTTCCCTTCTCTTTATTTTAATTATGCATTCAATTATTATTTGTTCTTGCTTATTTCGATTTATGAGTAGCTAATTTGTTTATCTAGGGTAAAAGGGATCTAGGTTGCATGTTAGAAGGGGGGTTTATCTTAATGAATTAATTGTTAAAATTGCTTTTAGTTGTTGTTCAATTGTTGACCCGAATTGCTAACTAGGATTAGTGCCGATTGGATTAAGACTAGGATAAATTGAGATTTTCACCGACCGGGTTAGAATCAATATAGCTGCGACAATTGAATAGACTGACTTAATTATAGCGACCGCGTGTTAAGTTTAGATCTAAAGGGCATATTTGAGTCAACCGATCATATGACTTTAAACAACATAACTGCTCAATTATCACATCCCCGGATAACTGACCTAGTGAACTTGATCCCTAGACTTCTTTTTATTATTGAATTCGTCTTATTTACTTTATTGCAATTAGTTTATTAACAATCAACTCAAAAACCCCCAATTTGGTTACTTTAAGGCGGACTTGGATATTAACAAACTAGATAATTACCGCCTCCCTGTGGATACGATACCCTACTTACCGCTAGCTATTTGTTAGTAGTATTATAGGATTACTTTGATTTAGGGGACACGACTTTACCCTTATCAAATTTGGCGCCGTTGCCGGAGGGCAACAATTGTTTTAGTTTGCTACGTGGTTTTCTGTCTGTCGTCTCCAGGAACCAGTGCTCGATCGAGTCCTCGTAGGCTCGATCGAGTGCCTCTGTTACTCAATCGAGTGATTCCAGGCTCGATCGAGGAACCTAGTTCCAGGAGCTTATTTTACGTTTTTCTTGTTGTTTTCGTGCATGCCCAGGTCTAAACGGTCCGAGCTCGTTACACCGGACTCAGAACCTGAAAGAGCGTTACGGCATAGACGGAGATTGCTTAGAGAAGCGAATCGAGTGGAAGACTTGAGTACACTTGACTGTGTGAAGCTTATTTTCGCGGAAGATTCGTCCTACGAAGAGGACATACCTGTTTCTGCACTAGTTACACCTCCACCCATCACGATGCCTACATTATCAAGCCACAACGAGCCTACATTGGCTTCTATTCCAAAGGGTTTCGCGCTCCCTACTTCTGACAAGGGGACCTTCGAGTTTAAACCATCCTATGTGAGCTTGGTGGAGAGGAATCTGTTCTATGGGAAAACTGGAGAAGACCCGGCCAAGCATATGGAAGCGTTCGTCACATATTGCTGCTCTATCCCCTTGACTGCGGGGGTATCTCAAGACCAAGTGAAACGCACCCTATTTCCTTTCTCCCTTCGAGATGATGCAGCGGAGTGGTTGAAAGAGTTGGCCATGGAACCTGAAGCGACTGCGAATTGGAATACTCTTGCTCTCGCATTCTACAAGAGATATTTCCCTCCGCATAAGACGAACCATTTGAGGAGCCAAATTACAAATTTCAAGCAAGGTCCTACGGAGGATCTTAATGAGGCTTGGGTTCGATATAAAAGGTTGATAAGATCGGTTCCCCATCATGGTTTCGAGAAGTGGTACCTTTGCAACACATTCTACAATGGGTTGTATGACGATCATAGAAGCCTTCTCGATTCGGCTGCCAATGGGAGGTTCCAAAACAACACAAATGATGATAATGCGTGGAAAATGATTGATCAGATGGCCACGCACACTTCTCAGTATGGGAACCCGAGAGGAGCTACACGAGGAACTGGGGCCGATAGCGCTATTGCGGCCCAATTAGAAGCTTTGAATGCCAAGATTGCTGAATTACAGACGACGCAGTCCTTAAATCTTAAGCAGTCGGTGAATATGATGCATCAAGTGGTGACTTGTGGAAGATGTGGTTTAGAGGGACACACGGCGGTTGAGTGTATGAGCACAATTGAGCAAGTTCATGCCTTTCAGTCCTATCAGCAAGGCAACCCGTCTTCAAATTTTTATCATACCTGCAAATCGAGGGCCTCAGCCGGGTGGTTTCAATAGACAAAATCAAGGAGGTGGTTTTTCATATAATAACCAACGCCCACCATTTCAGCCATTGCAACCACCTCCCCCACCACCGAGTAGTGACTTGATGGAGTTAAAGGCTATGTTCCAACAAACTTTGCAAATGCAGCAGAAGCAATCGGCTCAGATTTCGGAGCTTGTTGCTCACAATAAAATACTAGAGACTCAAATGGCTCAATTGGCGGTTCAAAATCCGCCTAAGCAGCAAGGGAGTCTTCCTCCTCGAGGCACGCAGCCTCACGAGCAAGTCAATGCCATCTCTTTGAGGAGCGGAACATCATATGCGAGTCCTACGGTGGAAAATGAAGAAGAAATACTCCGACATGATCATGGGGTACCTTATATGCATCCCAAGGGTTTGGGAAACTTGGAATTCAGCGATGACGAAGAGGCGTCCGAGGAAGATTCAACGAAAGATGCTGCAAAGGACGTGGAAAATCAGCAACCAGCAGGTTCTGCTGAGGTTACTCGATCGAGTCAGCCTGGGCTCGATCGAGGAACCTCGAGCAGAGAGCGACCAGCGAGTTTTTTAGAGGTCACTCGATCGAGTCAGGCTGGGCTCGATCGAGGAACCTCCCTGCCAGCAGCTGATTCTTCGAGGGATACTTCTAATGCCAAGGCTAAGCAATCTGAGCCTATTCCTATTGTTCTACCCTACCCCCAACGTCAATTGAAGTCCAAACTTGACAAAGAGTTCGGGAAATTTATGGACTTAATCAAGACTCTTCAAGTTAGCGTGCCTTTCTCCGATTTGATTACTCAAGTGCCGGCCTATGCTAAGTTTTTGAAGGAGATCTTGACTAAGAAGAGGACCTTCAATGAAGTGGAGACAATCGCGTTTACTGAGGAATGCAACGCTGCTTTTCAAGGCAATTCTCCACCCAAGCTAAAGGATCCAGGGAGTTTTTCTATCCCTTGTAATATTGGTCCTCTTTCTATTAGTAATGCTTTATGTGATTCTGGAGCGAGTGTTAGTGTCATGCCGTATAAAACTTGTAAACAACTTAACATGACTGCCCTTAAATGCACTGACATGACACTACAAATGGCCGACAGATCCATTCAACGCCCTATGGGTGTTTTAGAAGATATACCGGTTAAGATAGGGAAGTACTTTATTCCTTGTGATTTTGTAGTGATGAATATGGCCGAAGATGCTAAGATACCCATCATTCTAAGGAGACCTTTTCTTAACACGGCCGGGGCTTTAATTGATTTAAGGGAGGGTAGTTTAATATTTCGTATCGGAGATGACACAATCACCTTTAAGCATACTAGACCACCTCGTCCTCCTGATTTACAAGCTACATGTAACGTAATTAATGCTCTAGATCCTTCTATTGATGCTTCTTTAGCTTTGTTTCCTGACAGGAATCCCATTGACGCTCCTGCTAATGCGTCACACCCATGGAGCAAGGAAGTGGATGAGCTAGAAGACTTGATCTATGGAGATGAGCCTCGCCCCATGGTGGATACAAGCTACAAAGATACTTGGGACGAGAATGTTGATATAGCAGCTGAGTTAGATGCCTTGGAAGCCGAGATCTTCAAGGATGAGACGATTAAAGATGAAAAAGGAGAAGAGAAAGCTCAAACGGCGGTGGAAGATGGATCATACATACCACCTCTCGAGGACTACCTGCAAAAAGAGCCATCCCGCTCTTATTTCCTTGACTTTGAGCTTGATGAACCACCCAAACATTCATTTTTCTCTTTTCTTTTTGCTAGAGTTGTATTTTGGTGCTACTTTTGTCTTTGTGTAGCACATGCGCTACTTTTTGATTTACTATTGCGTGCGTTATCTTGTATTGATTATGTTTAAATTTCACGCAGGTAATCTGTTCGTACAGTGTTACTCGATCGAGTGCAGTCTAGGCTCGATCGAGTGGCACTGTTACTCGATCGAGCGCTGCTAGGCTCGATCGAGTAAACCCTGCTGTCAGGAGCTGAAAGCTGACTGCTGCTGTAGGAATTCGTCAATGGTTTATTTTTCCCCTATTTTTGATGCTGGTTTGGGGAACGTCTCACTTGGTATTATCTATCTTTGTACCTTCTTTTATTGTATTATCTTTAGTCTTTCCCTTTAATGTTAGTTGTGTCCTTTAGGATTGGAATTTTTGCTTTGTGATTGCTTGCTTTAGAGTCACATTGAGGACACTGTGACATTTAGGTTTGGGGAAGGAGTTTACATTCTGTTGTGTGCTTTAATTTATGTTTGAGTGCTAAAAAATCGAAAATCCATAAAAATTGAAAAAATTCATAAAATACATAAACATGTTATTCCTTTATTAGTTTAGTTTTTGGTGAAGTATATTGGCAATGATGTTAAATTGCTTTGTTTTTACACAAGAATCCCAAATAGTTGTCCATGTACATTGTTTTGACCTGTTAGTTTATGAAAACAAAGCTCAATAATCAAGTCTTGACCGTAATTGACATACCTTATGCTAATTAGATTTGACGAATTAAGTTGGTAAACTACTTAAATTCTGAGGTCTTTAGAGCTTCCTAGGCCGGGAACATTAATAAACTGGTCTCATTGTCATTTAGGCCTGAGTGTGGTTTCTCCTTGTGGAATATGTAATATCAAACTGCATAAGTGTGAAATTGGTTTCTTGATACTTTTATTGCTTTCATTTGACTAAGTACATGTGGATAGGCGATTCTTACCGTTCAAATAAGCCTTACAATTAACCTTTTGTTTAGCCCGTTTGAACCTTGTGGCCGTTTTCATATCCCATTTAATAGCTACAATCCAGAATTTGCCTACCTTATCGGGACAGTCGCAGTTGCTTACTTTTCATGCCTATTTTACTACTATGGTTGGGATAGGGACTTCATTTGTCATTTGTGGGTGTAGTAGAAAAATTTATCAAGCAATTGTGTTGTATCTTTTATGATGGAAAAAGAAGAAAAATATGAAGCGGAAAAAAAGAGAGAAAAAGAAAGAAAAAAAAAAAACAAAAGAAAAGGAAAAAATCGAGAAAAAGAAAGAGGAAAAGGAAAAATGCTTCATTTGGTTCTGACAAGAGATCAAAAGGATGATTACTAGAGTCTAATGCACTTTTGGAGAGTAGTTTGTTGCCTCTCATATGTTGTCAAGTTGAGATAATTTCTCTAGTTGGGATGATTATGTTACTTATTATAGAATTGGTGTTAATTAGCGCTGCGACTACCGTCTTAGCCTCACATATCCATACGTGCCTTGAGCACAATCCATTTCTATACCCTATGCCCATTTGCCATCCTTTTTGTCCTTGATACATGTATTTTTGTCTACTGATGATTGCATATTAGTTGGGGAAATCTCTATCACATTAGATTGCATGCATGTTTCATAAGTCGAGTGAGTGTTCTTATTTCTTTCTATCTTCACATATATTTCACCCTTACATATACTTATGAGCATGAGTGAATCCGCGAGAATCCGACTAAAATTTGTCTTGCAAGGTCGAAAGGTATTTGGTTCTTGTCTATATTACACCGTCATATCAATCTTGTGACTTGAGCTAAGTTTTCTATTACCCGTACCTATGAATTTGTTTTATTGGTACATCTTTGTCATTACTTTGTTCTATAAAGATAGCTGGGATTTGATGTGTCTAAACATTTGCTCTGAGTTAATCGTTCACCATTTGTATGATTGCCCTTTGTAATGTGTGTTGCTTTGCTTGAGGACAAGCAAAGGGTTGGTTTGGGGAAGTTTGATGTACCACATTTATATATACTTACGTGGCTTCCCATGTTTGACATTGTATACCATTCTCGTGTCATTTATATCATTTGCATGCCTTTTTGGTGAATTGTCGTTGCTACCGCTATTTTATGTTTTAATGCAGATATGACGCATTACGAGGAGAACTTGGGCTAGTAGTAGCATTGCGACATTGGCATGGGAGAACACACGAGGCAAGGCACGAGGAACGAGGAGACGTGAGGAGAGTACAAGTGAAGACATGACTAATTCTGACCAGAGGCTAGGTTCCTCGATCGACTCCAGAAAGGCTCGATCGAGTGCAAGCTCGATCGAGTATGTTAAGGCTCGATTGAGTATCTTTTATGGCAGCAGAGTTTCGACTTTCCTAAAACACGAGATCCCGCTTGTATAAATAAAGGGCTCGTGCATCAATTTTAATTATGCTTTAATTTACTTTCGAGAACCCTAATCTTTTAGATATCTAGTAGCTACGTATCATTACGGATCTTATGCTTGTTCTCCATTACGGTACTCAATCTTTCTCTATTAATTCAAGTACTCTTTTATTATTGTTCTTCATGTTTTCTTCTCTTAATATTGTTGTTGTTCTTATTAGTATGAGTAGCTAATTCCTTCATCTAGGATGAAGGGGATCTAAATAGATTAAAAGGGATGATTAATTAATTGCTAGCGAGATCATACGGATTATTGTTTGATTATTGTTCTTCTTCTAGTTTGTTGATTTTGGCCAGAATCGGTAGACTAGTGTAGCGAATTAAT
Source organism: Silene uniflora (assembly GCA_018983105.1). Classification (NCBI taxonomy): domain Eukaryota; kingdom Viridiplantae; phylum Streptophyta; class Magnoliopsida; order Caryophyllales; family Caryophyllaceae; genus Silene; species Silene uniflora. The sequence continues at coordinate 11,859 of JAGPOY010003430.1, forward strand.
GCTTTCACCGACTGGGTTAGGATTAATATAGGCTGCGATAATCGAATGAATTATGTTTAATGATAGCGATCGCATGTTAGACTTAATTTAAAGGGCATAACTGAATCGACCGATCATATGACCTTGAATGATCCGATTGACCTAGCAATTGATTAAGACTCCCCTATAATCAACTTAGTGACCCGGAAATCCTAGACTTTTAATATTATTGTTTACACTCTTATTTACTTGCCTTTAGTTGTTAGACAAAACAATCAAAACCCCCAACAATCGGTTACCTCTAGACTTTAACGACCTAGCAAACTAATTAATCACCGCCTCCTTGTGGATTCGACCCTGACTTACTGCTAGCTATTAGTTAGTTGCATTGTTAGGTTTATTTTGATATAGGCCACACGATTAAAACCTTATCAATAGTCTTACCATGTTTAATGTTTTGATTAGAGTAATGGGTACCATGGTTATTGTTCAATTTATTGTTGTTTAGTCATTAGATTAGTTAAAGTTTAGATCTTTATCATTTTAATTTGTTTAATACCATGTTTAGTATAAATTTGTCTTGTGTGGATTTAGTAATGAGTAGTGAGTAGTATTCTCACTAGGGTTTGATTAACCCCGACATGGTTAATTTATGTGATTAGTTCTCTAATTACGAGTTGTTGGGGTATTTGGATGAGGATTGTTGGGGATTTGGATTATTTATGTATTTGAGGGTTGTTTTGAGTCCTTGACCCTTGTCCACCGATGGGAATCGGTTAGGCCTAGGAATTATTCTTATTCTCTTTTACTAGCCGTGCCGAACCTAGTTGAACACGGGAGTGACAACTTTGTAAGGTACCCCAACTTTCGTTTGGACTTCTTACCTTAGGAGAGGAAGGAGGAAGGACGAGATTTAAACGTGAACTTAATGACTTAGACTCTTGCTTGGGTACCATGGGAGTGGGCTCATCCAATTGACCTAAGATTCCGACTCACGAACCCGGGAGGGAGGTGATTGGGCATACTTAGTCACAACATTCAACAACCTAGAGGTTCGTGTTTGGCTTTCCTGGTTGAAGCTTTGTTCTCACCTTCTTGTTTTATGTTGTTTTGTTTCAAAGAATTTATGCAATGTTGAAGTTTGTGTTTGCCGCCTCATAGAGCTTATGCAACATCGGCATTTTCCATCACAAATAATTAATTACTCCCTCCTTACCGCTAGGCAGTCTACATTTACTTTTAGTGGCTGGATTTTATGAGGCCTGATATAAGTGAGGTGGTGGTGTTGGAGACGGTAGTTGGAGGGGTTTGGCTTGGCGAGGGTGATGAGTTAGGAGGGGTAATTGATTAATGGTTATAATGGTATGTGAACAACCAAGCGGAATGGAGGGAGTACCATTGTAACTTCGGTGCCTGAGATTAGGAGTAGAACTGTTAATCATGCATACTAAAATAGTAAAATTGCTTTCCTTTAGTTTAAGTCTTTGTACATTCTCATAATATGCTGGTAAGTTTTATTTGAGTGTTTCGGCACTATATCTCTTTTTCTTGCTCTACTTTTCTTCCCTACATTTGTTCCATTATTTTATATTTTATTATGTCAATCTTCATAGTGACAATATACTTCCATTGCTACAGCAAAAGTTGTTAAAAGTTGTTAACGAAATAACCCTTGTGCATGACTTTTGTGGAGATTGGTGCAAAGGTTCAAAGATCATATTATTTAAAGGAGACTCAAGGTGGCTTGGATTTGATAAGGTATTATATACTCTGTTATATATATCTTTATGTTCTGCATATAGGGAGCCTCAACGTAGTACATCAAGCATTTTCAAGAGTATAACATAATAGAGCAATTTGATGTCTTCAGTTTTGCAAATAGTACTCCCTAAAGAATTTTCGAATTTGATGTTCCTTCTCCCATTATTCGCCTCACTCCCTTGTTGGAGTATCTCGATATCCCTTTATTGATATCGCTCATTGTCATTATATGGAGTATATAGAGTATATACATTGACCTTAAAAACTTCACTAAGAAATTAAAGATGCGAGAAGCAACTTTCACATATTGTTAATGACCGAGTTGTTTCCTGCAATCAGGTTGCTTGGCCACCTGTGTGTGTGTACATTAGAAATCTACAGTTTTTGTAATTTAACAGCTTTAAAATCTTCACCAGAGGCTGCAACAAAAAAATGTTAGGTCTCTCTCACTTGCTGCGGGTCAACCAAACATGTCAAACGTGACAATGTGACATGATACCACCATTTTCAAATGAATCGCTAATTCGAAAGTTCTCTCTATTAGTAACGGTGACCAATAAGTTTCAGACAGATTTAATCGTTGGATTGTGTTTGTATCAAAATTTGGCAACTACAACATATACAAACGATAACCTACATGCCTAATTGAACATGAAGTCATACTCCATATTATCCAACCTTGCGAGCTACAAATAAACGTGATCTTCGAGCTGTACTTTATCGCCACTGTGGGCATATGAGCATCTCAAAGAGTGCCTTTTCAACTGCTATTCAGTGTTCACTCATTAATGTTGGTTAATTACGTATGAGGCAGAACGTAGAGTGGGCTGTTTCCCAGAACTGAGGCGAGATGTAGTAGATATCCTCATGCAAATTACAGGTGCTAATTCTTATGCCAGGTTTTACCGATGCCTACGAGAATTAGATATCCAAGAAAACACACAAATTTTAATAAACAAAAACGCTCGCAACGACCAATGTGTGAATATAAACTCCAAAGAAGGTTAATGATAAAGTAATAGCTCAATACCAACCATCAGGATAGCCAATGAATCAGCTACAGCAACTCCATCGTCAACCAAAACTGGAACAAAATGAAGCGGGTTGATCTTCTCAAATTCTACAAGCATACATCATGAGCATAAGATTGTTGTTGATCCATAAATCTTACTAATTCAGGACCAGCAAATAAACAGTTATTGCTCATCAGGCTCAGAAAATGAAAAATGAAAAATGGTAGAAATAAGATTGATCTCATTACAATACGTAAGGTTATGTAGTCATATTGTTGTATTTCTACACTCATCAGGCGCATTAAAACTTCACTCAATCTTATCCTAATCAGTAGGAATATTGAACTTTCTACCCAAGTTTTGCCTCAATTAATTATCCTTCAAATAAACTAAGGCCTTGTTCTTTTCTTAATCAATGTGTAAAGCAAACTTGAACTTTTGAGCGAAAGAGTGAATAATACGGAAATAATGAACAATTACACACAAACCACCTAACTCCTACACACAAACAGATTTAATTTTCCCTGTGTACCCTGTTTCTGTCATCACTGAACTCGAGATTCATCAGTTCAAACTTAGTCTTTCATACACGATAGTTAATCCACAAATTTATACTTGTACACGATAGTTAATCTGTGCATATTCTGTTCAAGTAGTGTCGTGCTTCCATTCTGTGAGCTTACGGTGAAAGCTCGAGAAACTCAAAAGTCTATGCTAGTGCAGTGCCGGATATCATAAATGCCAACAGTTTTCTGTTAAGAAAGGGAATTAGGCGAATCCTTTAGTGTAAGACCAACTTATCTCAACCTTTCAAACAAATGAAGAAGTGAAAGCCACCAGCTTTAGGAGTTATGGCAGCAACAACTAAACATCGAAGACTCGCCTTTACTCTACTTCTCCCCTTTGCCGTAGCAAACTGTCTTCCTGATGACAGAATCAAGCCCATAAAACATAGTTAGCACACCAAGTTCGCTTAAAAACAAATCACCAATTGAACTTACATTCATATGCTATCTAATTACACTATAATCGAAAAAACTAATTAATTCATTCCATGTCAAGTCATTGATATAATGGAAGTACAATTTTTTAAATTTTTTGAGCCAAGTAATTATGAACAGTAACTTGAAATATGTCCTGCATACCTGCTCATGGGTGAGAACGGATAAAGATAATTGAGAAAAGGTAAAGAGGAAATGATACTAATAGATGTGAACAACCTAAATCAAATCAAATAAACCTATCAAAAATTCTTGGGCACCTTGCCTTTATCTGACCCACTTACCTTGTGGTGTGCTCAGGCGGGCAAAATGAAGATCTAGCTTCGAGATCAGTGACGGAAATGCCTGACTTCAGTGAAAAGCAGTGACACACCATACTTGTTGCAACAATCTACAGCATCCTTATCTCTAATGCTGCCTCCAGGATCGGCTATCACACTTTCACCACTTTGACAGGCCTCTTCCACTGCATTGTTCCAAGCTGTACGCAACACGATTAGCACGAGTTACTACTACATTGGTTCTCATCACCATACCACAAAAAGTCTCATACATGACTACAAGTGAGCAAGATATATAGGGTAAGGGACTCGGGTAGGCCTAACATGGAATACCGTCTCTACAAGAACAAGACTAACTATCATCAAAGTTTTATTAGGTTTGACTTCGTTAGGGAAAAGAACCAAAAGACACAAGGAAAAACAAGGACTTCAAATTTTGGCAAAGACTCAAAGTTTTATCCTTTTTTTCAATTCCAGCGAATAAATTAAATGCAATTGTATTACAAATACATGAAACAAAGATGCACAATTACCAAAAGGGAAGAAGGCGTCACTCGCCAAGGCTGCACCCTTCACTTCTTCTCCTGCTTTCTTCATAGCAAGCCTCAAGCTTTCAACACAGTTTGGCTGCCCACTCCCCATGCCTAGCATACATTTGTTCTGCCAAAAGTACCAAATTGAAAGGGAAATTAGGCACATTAACCAGTATAATTTCAGCTGTTAAGCAATTCTTTTCAAATTAGTTGCAAGGAAGTAGCACTGTTCTTTTTACAAAATAAATGTTATTCCAAATTAAAACACTCATGTAAATTGAACCCAAAATATTTTGAGCCTCTGCAGAGGAAACAAAAAATATGCATCTTTTCAAGACATCAATGAAAGAAATAGACAATAGAGTTTTCACCTTGGCAATCACAATGGCATTGCTCTTTACATGCTTCACACAAAGCCACGCAAACTGTGCTCCACTAAGCTCTTCTTCTGTTGGCTTTTTCTCAGAGACAACTTTGAAGTTGATATTCTCAGGCGTCAAATCATCAGACTCTTGAACTAACCAACCCCCACGAACTTGTCGCAAAGAAAGTTTTCCCTTGTCATTCTTCTTTGCCTCCAGAATCCTCAAGGACTTTGACTTTCCACGAAAAGCTTCCAGCCGTTTTCTGAATACTTGGGGGCAACCACGATTTCGTAAAACATTCGAGTCTCGCCGTCTGTAGGGCTTCTAAATTCCCTAATTTCTTTTGCAAGGGCCTTGAAAGTGGCAAAGTAGAACGGCAAATACAATGTTAAAAACAACTCGTATGCAAATAATGATGAAAAATGTGATTTTGGAGTTCAGACTTCAGAATGTTCACAATCACATGTTCAAAAAGTTCAGAAATTCAGATTAGTAGAGAGAATGTTTCCAAGAAGCTCCTAAAGCAAAAGTTAAAATATACAGAAGTGTAGCAGACAAAAAATTTAAGTAATTATAAACAGTAACTTGAAATCTGTCCTGCAAAAATAACATGATCCATTCAGACGCTTACCATTTGTTCAATAATTGATCTCTACATCTAGTTCCTCCGTTACAAAGTGTGTTGTGGCACCGATCATTTTCACTGCTCAATCAAAGGCCTGCCAATTTCAGTCGCAAATTAAGTACAGGGGTACACCATACAAATATTGCAAACAGAGGAAATTTCTAGAGGCAGAAAGGAGCAAATTGAAACCTGTCTCGAAGGATTCCCACCCTTGAACAACGGCAAAAGCCCATGGTGAATGTTAATTATCTACAGAAAATTAAGAGAGAAAAAATAAGACTTCCAGGATCAAATATTGTGCAGCAATGTTAGTCATTCACAAATACCTATGAGCTGCAATAAAGGATCATTCCACAATGTGCTTATTGTTTAGTAGCCTCTTACCAATGTTTAGCAATGTGTACATTTATTGTCGGGGAACATGAAATATTTCAATAGTAAGTAGCCCGTTGAACTAAGTAGTCTTTGCTTTGGTAAAATCATTGCGAACGGCTTACTATTCCATCAATGAACTAATCCTCCCTTTCTTCCTGCTAACCAATTCCGAAATCATCCTCACCAGATCACCTCTCACAGTACAGCATAAGCAGCCATTATTAAGCATGACAATATCTTCAGCTCCAGTGGTTTTAGCAGCAACCAAAGAACCATCAATGTCTACTTCACCAAACTGCGATAAAAAATGGATGGCCCACTATGAGAAAACAAATCAAAAGTATAATACTTGATGAGCCAAACCTAAGTCACTTCACATCTATTTTTCTACTTTGGGAGTTGTTTGTCAATTGTCATACAAAAACTACAGTTTACCAAGATATAAAGCTGTCTATAATCTTCAAAGGCTTTCATACAGCAAACAGGAGTAAAGAGAAAGAGACCACCTTGAGACAGAGATGACTCACGCATTTATCACCAGTTCAAAGAAACAAGGTGATGTAAGATATACACTCGTACCTCATTTTCGATTACTGCAATTCGCTTCCCGTGATCGGCAGTCAATATATGGTTCAGCAGTGTTGTCTGTTAAAAACAATAATGAAAATTATTTTTTCAAGTCAATTTCCAGGGCTATTTCACGGATAAAGATATCAGTAGCATAGGTCTCGCATTGCAAATATTAACAATGCAGAGATTGAGAAGAAGCTCACTGCATCATAAAGAGTGAACCCCATCTCTTAAAGAAAATAATCCATCATTGATATGAATGCGCGTAATCAACTCTAGTCTCAACTTATCACTATTAGGTTCATCTTTGTTGAAAATTATCTCAAACACAAAAAAAGGGATGTACCTTCCAACTCAATTCATATAAAAGATTCCATCTTTCATCAACGCATCTAGTTACCAGTTCAAACACAGCAGCATAAGAAAGTAAAACTATGGTGGAGTAGTGGACTACTAACTTTTACCAAGTCTGATATGAAGATCAGTTCACTTCATCACTAAATCAAATGTAAAATGGCCACCATCAATAGTTACAACATAAAATGTAAAAAGTCTCAGCTCGTAGTACAAGGTTGGTTTTGCTCAACAAAGTACGGAGTATTAGTTTCCAAAAAGCTGGTAACTTTGCACCCAATTTAAGCTGAAAAAAATCCCTTTCTTGCATAAAAAAAATCTGTAGTTACTGTTCCATCGACATTTATACGAGAAACTAAAATCAAGCATACCAGCAATATTTATGCACATAAACCAATACTCTGAGCTGTTAGCATAAAACCATTAGAGCACCCACATTGAAGAGGATTGATCCTCCTCTTAGATGAGAGAGGGTGTTAAGAGGATGTCCTCTTCAATGTGGCAACATACTCTTTACATCCTCATTGAAGAGGAAGAGGAAGGCTTCCTCTATAAATGGAGGAGGTCCTTGTCTTGGACCAAGTGTTATATAAGAGAGAAAAAGGATAGTGGGGTCTATTTAAAAGAGAGGAATAGAGATCCTCTTTGATGTTCTTTGATGTGGAGAAGAATAGAGGAAGAGGATGAAGAAATTGGGAATTGGGTAGAGAAAAGAGAAAATGATGTGGCCAAATGAAAAAAATCGAAAAAATATTAGAGACGAAGAGGATCACCCCTTCAATGTAGATGCTCTTATGCCTCAAATTCGATGAAAAGATTGCGCCTTTTCACCCGATGCAATTGAAAAACTCCATCTTGCATAAACATTTCCAGGCTTCCAGCTACCAGTTCATAATTTCATTTACATCTTCACATACATCAGTATAGTGCATAAAACTATATCATTACCAAAACTACATACTCCCTCCATCCCGATCATTTGTTTACCTATTCCATTGTAGCCTTGTAGGGTGTCTCGTTCATTTGTTTATACATCTTCACGTACATCAGTATAGTGCATAAAACTACATCATTACCAATTACTACATATATACATAAACATCAAATATCCTATTCTTAGGCTTATAATTTCTAATCCAAAACATCGAAAACCCGACATTAATCAACTTGTCTAATCACCCACAGTCCATATTATTAATAATTAAAAATAATAATTAATGAAATATTCCAATGCTAACAAATACATAGGAGGATCAAAGTGAAAAAGGAAGGAGAGACTGAAAATGAGGTGTGAATAATAAATTGGAAACGACATTGAGATCACAATGAGGAGTACCTTAGCTACCAAAATGCATGAATAAATGCTCAAGAGGAGCACTCACAATTATTCTTAGTTTCTCCTGAATCCTTACAGCCAAATCATCCACAAATCATTTAACACAAATTATAGAATAAGATGGTCTTACAGTACAAAATGGCAATCATCTATCCGTCGATCTCGAGATTCTCTACGTTGCATCAGTAAAAGGAGAGAAAAGGTGTCAGGCTAAAATGACGGTAGAGTTGTCGCCGGCGGGGTTTGGATGAATAATCGTTGCCAGTGTCAAGGTGTACCCGGAAAAGGTGAATGGAAAAGGTGCTAAATACAAAAACACAAAAAAATTACCGCAGTCATCTCTAATGGAGCAGTAACACCTCCAAAACTGATCGGAGAGTTAAGGTGAGAAAGAGGTAAAGACATGGTATGGTGAAATGAGTGATGGAGAGGAAAAGAGGGAGAGGACTCAGAAGAG
>JAGPOY010003431.1:0-13168 GCA_018983105.1 Silene uniflora
ATAAAAAAAAAAAAAATTCAAATAAAATTTGGTTAGAGACACAATTGTGATTTGTGACACTTCCACACACTCCTTTCCTTTTCTCCACTTTCTTGACAAACAAATAAACCCCAAATCTTGTTCCCCAATTCAATTAAAAACCCTAGAAAAACCCCCAAAACCTCATTCTCCTCTCCAACCTTCAACAATGGCGTCAACAGCTTCCAAATTCAAGCAATTGATGAAGAAATACGGCAAAGTAGGCCTCGGTGTACACTTCTCCATTTCCGCAGCTTCAATTTCTGCTCTCTACGTCGCCATTAACAACAATGTCGACGTCGAATCTCTCCTCGAAAAAGTCGGCATGGGCACCGCGAAGACCCCTGTCACCGACGGAGAACAACGTGAGCCGGCGGTGATGGCGCCGGAGCTGGAGAAGAAGAGGAATCGCACGGCGGAGCTTGCGGCGACGAGCGGTGGAGCATTTGCACTTGCTTTGCTGTGTAACAAAGCGCTTTTTCCGATTCGGGTTCCGATTACGCTTGCACTTACTCCTCCGATTGCTAGGTTTTTGGCTCGAAGGAATCTAATTAAGACCTCTGTATGATCGATTATGTCTTTCTCTCTCTTTTCCTTTAAAAAATTAAGTTTTTTTTTTCGGGTTTATGAGTTTGTAGCTCTTCTGATTAATGGAGTTTTTAAAGGAGTAATCTTCGATTAAGGATTTAATTGTGCAATAAATGGATTAGTTTCTACTGATTTGCTATCAACTATTGATTTTGATTAGCTCATGAAGTGTTTTAATGGCATTTGTGTAATGTTTTTGTTGATTATGATGTGGTTTTTTTGGATAAATTTTTGATTGGGGATTCTATATGAGAATATTGATTTGATGAAGGTATACTTTGTGTGATAATAAAAGTGTTTTGTGGTGCTTATGCTTGTTATGCTCAATCCAATCCAATCCAATCGTCCCATATTTGAATGTTCGGTCGAAATATGTTGATGTATGTGAAGATTGGATTGGGTTGGAGGATTGTATTTTGGTCTGGTCTATGTTACTCGGACATTTCACTTCTTGTCACGTGTTGCGTCTCTGATATGACACGGACAAAACATAACACTTCGAGAACTTCATGAAAATTACTATATCCGACACTTGTAGCGAGTCAGAGAAACATAGTTTTGGTTATAAGACTTTCCGTGGAGGCTTTGATTAGGTTGGTGGAAGTTATGAGGAGGTAACTTGGCAAGAAAAATCATGACTTGGGCTCACTTCTAAACTGCCCATGCTCAAGGATCCAATTTTCCGATATTTCAAAGTTTCCCTTGCATATTTTGAGTTTTTTTGATGTATTTGAAGATTGGATTGGGTTGGAGAAGGATTCTATTTTGTTCATGTTATTAGACTTCCCTTGTAGGCTTTGATTAGGTTGGTGGAGAGTTATGAGGAGGTAATTTAGCTAGAAAAATCACTATTCTCATGCTCTCTTAGAGTCTTAGGTGTTCATTCGGTCTCTGGCATTATGGCCAGCCAAAATCATGACTTTTGCTTAATTTTATACTGCACGAGAGACAAGCTTGACAGAAAGAGTCTCGTGAAGAGAAAAATTACACCCACAACTCTTGTATCTCACATGTTCACCCAACGTCTACCTAGGGCCTGTTGTTTTTCAATACTTACTAAGAGGATTATGAGATTCTAGTAATGGGTGTGAAGCCATGAATCTGATTCGTTTTTTTATGCTGACGGAGTTTGAACCACCTGTCAATGGTACAAATTTTACATGATTTTATCAGCTAGTAGCTGTCATGTGCAAGTAATGCAACCATGTATGTGCTTAGTGGGCAAAAAGGGAGGTGTGGGTCAGGGCGTGATAAGGAGAGAGTTTGATTATGATTCCAACAAGATTTTAGCTATGGGTTGCAACCTTTTGAACCTTGGAACATTGGGGCTCTTTTGCAAAATAATGTTTTAAGATATAGAGACATACGATTGTATGTCGGTTTTTTTCTTCCTTCATGACCCATCAAGTGAGATGGCCGTTAACAAACTTCTTTTGGAGAGCGCTAAATTGTAGAGATTATAGTTACGTATGCACTAGAAGTTAGGTAGACACCATCTGAGCTCCTTTGATTTACCATCTCTTTTGCCCGGATCTCTGCTGCTGTTGTGGTATTGCTGGTCATTCATTTCCTGATTCATGAGTCGGAAAGTCTAAATCTTTCTATCCTTCTTTTAGATTTTTATCTTATAAAAGAAGATAAGATGCATGACTCAGACTGTTGTGTTTGATTGTGTTTTACTTATAGAACAAGATAAGATGCACTGAAACATAGAACTCTTGTGCTTTAGCAAGTGCTATGGTGTCTTTCGTCCCCTTAGACTCAGACTGTTGCACTTCTGAGTGTTTATGTGGAAAATGGGCGTTATACATGAAGCAACACTAAATCCTTGTCCTTTTTTTGGAAGTTCTAATAGATGATGGCACGCTCGCACTCAGTTCTAGTTTCTTTTCATAGTCGGGAATATCTTTCATTGCGCTCTGCTAAACAGATTAGAAATGGGAATTCAAGTATTGGCCTTTTTCTGTTTTGTTACTAGCAAACAGACCCTTAATGGTTCTTTTAAAGGGCGTAATCGCTGCGGAGGACACGAGTATAGATCATGTGGAGTGTTTCGTTCATAGATCTTCTAAACGGTAAACTTCATTGCTTGCTCAACTGCAATAATTTTGCTAAAGTATGAATTGAAACGGGTTGGAAGCTCTCCAACCCTCGTAGCTTCTTCTTGATGATAGTTAAGAGAATATCGTCTTAAGTATTTACTAATACAGTAATACCAAAGAAAAGGATCAATTGGTCCGAGGAAGGTGTTCGTGTTCTCGAAGGGATGTCAAGTAACTCAGAAGAAATAGAAGATGAGAACACTTTTCTAAAGACTTAATAGATTTTCATGTTTAGCTGTGTTTCTGTTGCCTCGTTCACATTGTGTTTTTGTCGTCGTACCTCCAAGGTTACTTTTTTTTAGGTGTATAAAGCATCTTAGATGTGTCGCTTTTGTTTTGAAGGTGTTTTGATGTTAAGATTTGTGGTGTTGAGCTCCATTTTTTATGCAATGAAAATATAAATCGTCTCATCAGTTCCCCAACAAAAGAAGAGAAATTGGATCCAAATGATACTACTCCGTATGTTGCAGTGCGCTAATGAAGCAGGATTAAATATCTTCGGGCTTAGCTTGAAGGATTTTCGGAGTCATCGGGACTTTGTGAGCGAACCCACTTAATCTTTGCTTGAACTATGACGGCTTTAATTTAAAGGGACATGATATAACCATCGAGGATTTTTAATTGAAACAATTTTCATTTGTGCTGGAAATAAATTGGAGGGCAACGATCAATTACAAATATACAATGTTGCTCTTTCCTTTTTCCTAAGATGAAACACCAAGATCAGTCAGTACAATCAAGGACACGGGATCTAGTCGGTTTTAGTACAAAATCTTATGTAAGGTGGACTTGTACAATAAGTTTTGTAAAACTTGTCCCAATTTGGGTCATAATAATGAGTAGGGATTGAACCATTTTACACAGTGTATGTGTACGATCTCCTCTCATGAGAACACAAATTCTTGTTTAAGACGGAGAACAATGCGAAATTTTAATTTGGACTATTAATTATCAGCAAAGCAAACGATCTGTCATGACCCTAGCGCGCGCTAATGGCTAAAGTGGGTCAAATGTACACAACATTTCCCCTGTATCAGCAGTAAGAGGCTATTTCTCAGTGATTCATCATAAAAATTGCGTCGAGAACTGAAATATGCTAACTCCTTAATTGAAATGTATAAATAGTACAAAAGTTGAAACAAAGCTCAACTTATTAATTATTCTTTTCTTTGAAGATTACAACATTTTTAGGCTACATTGTCAACTCTTTCTCTGTGGAACCCCTTTTTTTTCTTGGGATTTAAACAAATTTCAATGGTAAACACAAATACAGTTAAGTCTCACCAGCTTCTTCTACCAGTTCATGTACAAATAAAATGGGATTCACCCCAAAAAAAAAATAAGCAGAATGCTTTCTCACGGGCTTCGCCATTCCCGACCAAAGGCAAGCGAAATCCATCGCGACTAGCGTACAAAAGAATCAAAGTATGTTGTAAGCAAAGTTAGAATATCTACTCCTGCACATTTTGTTAATTTTTTTCTTCAAGCCACAAGCCAATCTTTTTGAGTTTTCGCTGGAGTAAAGAATGCTAACCTTTTCTTGGGGGTTAAACAGTGATTGCTGATTTTGTTTAATCCAATTACGATTCCTGGAGGTGTTTGAACTCGTGACAATCAGCTCCAACATTGGTCAAACTCGAGATAAGCTTGGGAACAATCTTGGCTAGCATTAATTTAAAACCGGCGGAAGTGGCATTTGCTTCACTTGTATTGGTCACTAAAGCATCCTTTGCAAGAGTGCCTATCAGATAACCTTTCATGTATGCATCACAGGCCTTGAGGATGTAGTAGCCTCGCTGCTTGAAGTGTTCTCTCACTAGATCTTCAAAGTCCTGGATAATTCAAAGCACATTACGCTCATGGCATTAAAAATATTGGTTTGAGACGATCTTTGAATCGGTCGTTGCATTTTGATCTGTTCCGATAAAAATGCAGCAGATACCAACTCAAACATGATCATGCTTAAATTTTAATCCTTGATAACTCGGTTGTATTGGAACGTTAAACCAGATTTAATACTTCTGCAAATTGACCTTGTATTTTTTGCCCATGACGCAATTTTCAGTATGAGTCATTTTTTTAACACAACAAAGGGGCAAAGTTGCATACACTTGACTATCCTTGCTCGTTATTGGCTGAAGCGTTTGAGATACTAGGGTGCTTATTAGGCTTGTCAAACACATCAGGCTGGGTTCGTGGGTTGGATCAGTTTTTGATTGACATGTATATCGGTGCTGTATATAAGCCTGCTAGGCTGCTACAAACAGAACTAATAGGTCCAGGAACATCAACATGAATGGTGCATTGATGCCTACACAGAGCTTAAAAGTAAACTCGAGTAACTGAGCGAAGAAGAGTATCTCAATTACCTTTGGAGGCTTCCGCATCAGATACATTATTGTCTTGCAATTTAGCAAGAAAGTGTTCTCATTGTAGGACAAGGAGTTTTTCTCGCCTTCGGCTGTCCCAATCTGCTTATCGTATCCGGCTTCATTAAAATATGGCCTCGAGTTCAAAACTAAACCTTGCAGTGAAACCAAAACTTGAAGGATGCTTGACGATTTGGAATCCCACACTTCATTCCCTCTTCCTGTCCAAGTGTTTAGTAGACTAAGACAAACCTTTCCTTCCTCGTACAAATTAGGGTTTATACGCCACCCACCAGAATGATAATGCGCCGACTACAAAAAAGGACACTTCCAAGTCATTTTACGTCACAAATTTGGGGAATTCATAGTTTTTTCTATTTTATTAAGAATCTATACTCACTGGAGGAACATCAGGATAATCTGGAGGCATTTGAAAATCAAAGAAGAAAAGGCCATCTTGATATGGTGTTCCGTAAGCGCCGACAATCACTGCTCTTAGGAGATCCATTCGATCCTCATACACGCGTACATATATTCCATCTAATAGGCAAAAGTGGAGAATTATTCATCCATTAAAGTCGGTAAATTTCATTAAGATTAGCGCCTTGAGATAGATTGTTACCTGGTAGGTTGTTCTGTAGAATGCTCCAATCTCGCTGAACTTTCTTGAGCCACTTTCTTTCATTATTACCCTGAAAGCATTATCGAGATAAAATGTGTAAGAGTCTCGATGATGTTTTTAAATACTATAACCCGTAGGAATATGTCATATATACTGTTTGAAAGGCGGAAATTTGACAAAAAAAGAGGGGTCAAAACGAGCTATCAACAATCCACACACTTAGCACATGTAACTAAGTCGGCCAAGCTAGTAAAGACATAGAGGGGCGATTCTTAAGACCTTAAGTTCCAAAATCCGTCAACATCAACTGCCATTATGGCTTCCTTTACAACAACGGAAAAAAGGGTACTCCATAACAAACTATAGGATTGAACTTCGGGAATATAAGAACATCAATAAGCTCTAGCCAATAGGGCATAGTTAGATAAGATTAAGAGTGAACAAGCTATACCGGTGTGTTTGCGCCTAAGAAAAAATGGTCCGACGGGTCTTTGGCAGTATCAAATCGCTTAAAGTTCCAAACGTTACCACCAGAAGGGGCCTCAGTGTCTAACCCATTAGGCCTCAAATTGCTCATAACTTCATCTTTATCTATTACACCCATGTCTGAGCTTGTATGTCCAGCGCCATCATCAGTAACAATAGGAACCTGAGAGTCAGACACATTGCTAGAAGCTCTTCCATCAGAAATATAGATTTCCTCCTCTCCCTGTAGTTCATTTTCTCCAGAGGATTCGGAATTCTCAGGGTTGCGTCCGCGAGAGAATATTCCAGAAGCCATTCTAATAAATTCAAAGGCAAAACCTAGAGGGCCATTACTGCCTGAATTATCTTCTAAGACTGCTGTTTCGTTTCCGGCCTCGGGGTTGTTGTCGGTGCCATCAGGATTCTGTTCATAAAACCATATGACAATAAGAATTAAGGCTCAAGAACAACAGACATACAACAGATTAGTTAGAAATATAGCTGTAACTCATAACACGAACTGAAAAGTGAAAACCCATTTCACGATCCAGACGTTCCTTTTATTAAGCCATAATAAATTACAAACATACAAGAAGTGCAGATAATTTACTGCGTGCTTTTGTTTTATTCCATCATATATCAATAGTGAGCTAATAGTAAGTCGCCGGCTCCAGTGGAAACAAAAGACTTTCGAAATTGAAGATACATAGAAGTACTAAAAATGTTTGTGCCTACAATTACTTATCACATAGTAACACATTGAGTGAGTGGTTTCTTCATCAAAATTCTTTATGCGATCATTCGCTTTGGTCTACCATAGGATTCCCATGAACTAACTATACACGGTGATGTTACTAGATAAAGATGCTGCATCAAAGACTCGAAGTCATGTAACATATATATCCTCTTTCCTCCCCTATTATTTCTCTATACTTTCCTTTCTTTGTTACATACATTCCTCGGGTTTTTACTGCACTACAAATCTACAATGACAAAGCAGGACTGATGCCCAAAAGAGTTTGGGGTTGAAAAACATGAACTGATTTAAGGAATTATGAAAAGAATAATTAGTGTGCAGTAATAAAATTAAGTATGGGGAGGATTTTGGTTGAACTCCATGAAGGGGATAAACCACAAACAAATGACCGCTTATTAAAAGCAACAAATAAAAACGGTTGAGTGAGAGGGGGGGATTGGGATTGGGATTGGATTTCGGTTCATGTCCATAAGTAGTGAATAATGGGATAAACCACAAACAAATGACTGAAGATTAAAAGGGAATTAGAACCTTGTCTGCGTCATCAGCGACATCCATTTCATCATCCTCAAGAGTCTCCCAACTAGCAGCGTCCCCGATATCACTCCCGCCAACAATCGATTCATCATCATCTCGGCCAACAACATAAACTGCTTGTGGACCAACCTGAGACCAAACCAATAGACAACGTGAATCATGAATCCGAAGCATTTGAATAGTCACACAGTAGCATGATTTATCTATCCAGAAATTCTGACAAAACAAGAAAGAGTGAAAAGTAACAGAGTCAAGTCAAATACCGTTGAAACCATTCCATCTGCCCATGTTACTTCAATATCACCATTTTTAAGGCCAGTGATATTTCCAACCCAGGACAGATCTGATGATTCATTATCAGCTTCCACGCCAGATGCACCTTCTTTTTTATTAGAATCTATCATAGTGTCTCCGATCACACTATCTGAAACATTCAATTTCATAAGATTTTCCTCAGAGTCATCGGCAACAGCCACAGCTGGGGATAAGCGAACAACCACATCACCGTAACAATAATCATAGTCAGGGTGCCCTTCAAGTTCATAAACACTAACAATTTCCTCTTTCTCAAATTCGCGAGGATCTTCAGGACGGGCAATCTGTTTCAACCAGCTTACACAAGCAGTCTTTTCCTTTGCATCAACACTCCTAATAACACCCACTCGTCTAATTTCAGCGGACTCCTCATTATCATCTGCTGCTTTCTCTATCACATATTGTTCAGCTACAAAGTCATGATCACCTGGGCTTTCAATTGGAATAAGCAATGTGGAGTCCAGCCCCTTCTCTATAGTTCCGTCTTGCCATCCCACATCTACTTTTGTCCGAGTGTTGACAATCAACAGAGCTCTTTCAAAGTTCTCTTCCTTTTTCCTTGGTTTCTTGTCTCTTTTGACCACAACTTTTCGTAGCTTTTTGCGACGAGTATGCCAAGTCTCTTGGACATTGTCCTTTGAAACAGACAACGAACTACTACAAGAACTCGATTTTGGTGAAACGCTGTTTAGTGCATTTCCATCAGCGCCATCTGATGTATCTACTCCATCATGATCCATGGATTCAGCATTTTGACTTGATTCCTCTGGTATGAACTTTTCTGATTCTTGAAGTTGCAACTTGGATAAACCTTTATCCAAAGGAATGGAGGAAGAGAACACGAGAGATGGAAGAAAACACCAGTCACCAAGCTGCCAATGAACATGACTAAAGCAAGATAACAGCTTTAAATTCTTTGGACTTTGCTCTTCAGCGGGAGAAACAGAGGCGTCCGGTCCATAACCAGAAGAAGATATCCAGTGCACATATACTGATCCAACAGTGACCTTAATGACAGTAGCTTCTAGCCGCCGGTTTGCTTTCCACCTACCTGATAACCAATTACCATCTTTAAAAACAGAAGAGGAGCCTGCCTTAACGCGTTGACCAGGATGATAAGGGCAGTGACCATCTTCAAGCAAATTCTTTGCAATTGGTCTGAGCCGTAACGGCTCCGCCCCTTGAATTTTACAGATAGAACCATCATCAAATAATACAGTCACATTATCAAGAACATCATCAACCCTACCTAACCAAGGACCAGAGACAACATAGTCACCGACAGTTATATCCCTGACTCGTTTCACTTCTCTGGAAGAAACATCCTTGACGATGGAACCATCAGGGGCTAATAAATCAACAGTCATACTAACATCCACCACAAGACCTACTTGCCCAGTAGGATCAAGGGCAGAGGCGACATAATCGCCGTGTAAGAAACCTCTATCTACAACTGTTAATTCATTTCGATGATGAGAGGTCTCAGAATCGTCCATCCATAGGACTCGAACATGATCTGCAATAAGAGGACCTCTTTCATTGTCATCACTGCTTTCACTGGCCTCCCCTTTTTCGTCTTTATTATCTCCTTCATTGTCAACATTGTCATTCTTTACCTTCCCCTCCATCCTTTCTCCATTTCCATCTTCTTCCCCCTTATCTTCATCCGTGTATGGCGAATCATTATCATCGTCATCATCATCATTATTATCATCGTCATCATCAGTAATTCCACTCTCTGATTCTGAATCTGAATCTGAATCACCAGCAACTTCCGTCACAACCCCAATCAGACTCCCATCATTGCGTCTCACTACATCCTGTCTATATATATGATTATCTATTTTAGGGTTCAATAGACAAGGCTCTTTATCTACAGAATCCAAACTGCCCTCCATACTAACATCCCCACTCACCGAAGGAATTCCACTAACGTTAATGGTGCCGTCAGAAGCATTTAAACTATTCTGTTGATCAGTTTCCATCTACAGAATCTGCAAACAACATAATAAAACCGCTAAAGACGGACCCAAAGCAAACAAATTACAAACACCACAGACAGACAAGCATTATTTCCTTCACCATTTCATTAGCCAGTTTTTGTGCAAGCTAAAACAGTTCTACCAGAGTCGTGATAATGACTAAGAAAGCTTTCTACTTCCGATAAAAATGGCCTACGCCAAACTTTACAATTTGACTTCTCATTTAACACGAAGCTATAAAAGGTCCTTCAAACAAGTAAACAACCCCCTAGTCCCTACTATGGGCTTGTACATTTGACTACACCCATTCCCTGCAAGGCCTACATTATTCTGACTGCTCATATTACCTCGTGTACTCATGTCCGACACTCAACATTTTGACATGGTTATGAGTTATGACCACTTCGATAGTTCATTTTAAAGCCAGAAGCAAGTGCATTTTTCAGAAAAACACCCTATGCCAGATTTTTCAAACCGTGTCTGCGTAACGTACCCCATCCCTCCCTTAAACCTCCCCCCCCCAAATGCATGCCCATATGCGGTACAAACCATCACCGAGATACCCATTCTTCGACGTTTAACCAAATGAGCGGGTCAATGGCTCAAACCAATTTTTCCAATCAGCTCAAAGGTAAACAACTCATTAAAATTCAATAACCTTAACAATACAAAAACAATTATGAATATTTTGCCAACAGCATATAATTTCCAACATGAATTATGAAACAATCATCCCAAAACATCTAAAATTCTAAATTCTTATTTGATTCATTACCATCCAACTTTTTAACACAAAATCCTAAATCAAATCAGCTCATAAAGATCCAATGTTTATAACATCATTTCAAATATCAAGCTGAAAATATTGGCAAACATAATCAAATTCAACATCAAAATGCAACAAACATTTCTAAATGTCTAAAACATTATTCAAGCAGTAAACTTTATCATAATTACCAAAACAATCATTAATCATTAATAAAAATGACAAATCAATATAAATAAATAAATAAATGGATGAATAAATTGACATAAAATTAAAAATTTACCTGAAGAAAATGGGAAAGATGATTATTTTTTGTTTTGTTTGATGGGTTTGAAAATGGAAATAAATAAGCTAAAAAGGGGTTGATCAAATTAGTAAGTTGAAATGAATGGTTCTTGATTTTGATTCAATTGGTTCAATTTTTTTTTTTTTGGGTTGTTCAAATATTTATACAATTTGTGAAATTTTGAATGAATAAATTGTGGTAAAGAAGAGCAATGTTACAATGAAATGGAGTTGTGCTTAGGAATGATAAGAAATTTGTTAGAATAATTTGAGTTGTGAATATAATAATCTCGTTGTAAATACAAACAATTAGATTTGTCGATGTAGAATTTCCGATAAGGTTAGAATTAACATAGGTAAATTTCTAAATAAGTGGTTGTGTTATTGAAATTCAATTCTGATAAAGTCTGACTTTCGCCCGAGTAAAATAAATTGTGTAAAAAGCAAATTATTTCTCAAACGGGAGTTTTCTTAAAAAATTGCCATTTTATCGATTAAATAAGAGCTTAAAATATTATTTTCGGGTTTATATTTGTCAGGACTCATGCATGATGACTGAATTGAAAAATAGAAAATAATCATTTAGTAGGATGTGGGTGGGATGTCATGGTGCAACAATATGAAATGTGGAGGCGTGGAGCTAGTTATTTAAAAAGGAAGTCAATGACTTTGTACTAAAATAAGAATATAGGATAAAAATGATAAAATTCTGTTTTAGAAGGAAAGTAATGGTATTTGCCAACTATGGAAAATGATAGGAAGAAAGAAAGAATGTTTTTAGGATAAACAAGAGGTAAGGTAGGCTTGTTTGCAAGGTCAAGTTATGCTTTCCTAAGTTAATTACTACTTCGTATTAAGTACAAATAAATTAATAATTTGTTGGAATCCATAATAGTAGGGGTTTGTATACTTTTGTATGTATCAATACTATATATTAATTTTAGAAACTAAGGGACTTTAATGCAATTAAATAAATCTATACAAATTAATTATACTATATGGTTTTTAATCATAGCGATGGACCTGAACAAGGGACTTTAATGCAAATATTATATAGTTTTGCCTTAAGTACAAATTTAGAAAACATCAGAATATAGAGATTTTCCTTAAAATAAACATGCCCACTTATGGTATTAAATTATTAATTATATAAAGAAGATGCTAATTTTTTAACAAATACGAATATAATATTAGTATGTTATATTTTGGAACCTATTAAAATGTAAATAAATAAGTTAGATTTCCAAAAAAAATTATAAATTTTCATAATTTTTTTGATTTGATTTAATGCATTTATGTAATATACTTATATATAAATATATAAGTCTCTTAAAATTGCATGCCTAAATATTAAAAATAATTTTCTTAGTAGTGAAAAGAATTGTATTAACATTAGATATAGTAATACGAGGGTAATCACTCAGTTGAATAGTCAAAGTATCAATATTAGCAACAAGCGGGGTAGTGAAAGTAATAGAAGTAACAACAAGAGTAGTGAAATTATCAATATTAAATGCGACTGTAGTAAAAGTAGCAATAATCACGGCAGGGTAGTGAAAATAATAATATTAGCAACGAGCGCGGGGTAGTGAAAGTAATAGAAGTAACAACGAGCGGGCGGAGTAGTAAAAGTAATATAAGTAACAACGGGAGTAGTAAAATTATCAATATTAATGCGGCGGTAGTGAAAGTAGCAATAATTACGGCGGGAGTAGTGAAAGTAACAATAATATATGAATATATATGAATATCTAGCTAACCAATCGATTTAAGTAAAATATTAATAGCGGGAGTAATGATTTTGTCTCATAATTTATTTCATCGTAATTTGAATATATGTCATAGAAAAATATATTAATGCTAAATTTATGAGTTATGTAACTTTAAAGTAGTTTTATTTAATTGAAAATAAATTTTAATGTTACATAGAGGTAACTCGGGCGAAGCCGGACACCCATACTAGTTACTCCGTAAAGAGTAAGTAATTTGTAAATAAAATAATCACGTAAAGTATTATGTCAAATCATCTCGTTGAAAATCTGAAAATACAAAATCTCATTGAAGACACACCATATCCGTCACAAATGAAGACTATTGACGACGGATACCATTTCCTCTCACAAAATACCCATGAGATGTAAGTGGGGGAGCACATGGGGAGTGCCCACCTTGTCCCCTCTACCCATTTTCTCTCACAAATTACCCGTTGCAAGATCCGACCCGTCTTCAGCAAGATTTTTAATCTGAAAAAAACTCAATATGGACCAAATTGTAAACACAATATGATGTGCACACAAAACTAGTATCGACTACAAATTAACAATGACAGCCAAACAATAAAATTTTGTCAGTAATATATAAT
>JAGPOY010003432.1:9084-19379 GCA_018983105.1 Silene uniflora
CCATATTTCTTGCTTATTGATTTCGGAATTATCTCGTAAATAATCTATGTCGGATAATTCTTGGTCATGACATTGGTAAAACAGTGTATAATTTTTGTTAAATCTCTTAAAATTTTCTTTAATTCCTGAGTTTATTGGAGTTTTTGGTATTAATGAACCACCATTTTTAGGGTTGCATTATAAATTTCCCTTTTGTTGGAGATTGATGCTCTTAAGAGTGAATCATGTACACATTGACAATAATTTTTTCCGTCGTCAAAATATTCTAATGTGTAATTTCTGGATCAATTTAAATTGTTGTTGGTTTCGCGGAAATTTTGAAGTTTTCTTACCATATGGACAGATTGTTTGGTCCATGTACCCTTTACAGACGGGTAATTCGGATACGATTATTCAGGACATTTCGAAAGTGTTTGTTAAGGTTGTTTTGGCATTCAGGAGATTAATGCATCTCATCTAGGGAGTAATAGTCAGGTAGATTTGTAAAAAAATCGACATTCGATTTCAGGTGATGTTATTCAATTTACCACTAAAAATTTCAGCATTGAAAATGGGTGGTGTGGCTAACTGTGAAGTTGAGGTGAAATTATGACAGATTTTGCTCTAGCCTCTAGGTCGTCCTGTGAACATTGACTTGGAAGAAGCCGATGCCAATTACCAAAGCTTCCCCGACATCTCTTACATATACGAGACTGTCGTACCATCAAAGGACTTGCCTAGAATGATGACAAGGTTACCAGAAGATTTCAGTTTTATTGGATCGCCGGAGACTGGTACATATACATATACATATTCTGATGTTGCTCATTTCTTACGTAAAACCGTTTCATATATATAAAACAAGGAGACAAAGTTAAAGTTAGTTGAATTGCAGTTGAAATGACGGTAGGGGAAGAGGGGGAATACATGAGGATTCAGATGGAATGGTCATTCTGGAAATCATTGGAGATTGCATCAGGAATTGCAGACAACTGTTCCGTATGCCTGATTGGAGACCCGGACAAGTGCGTAATGCTGAGGTTCAAGCTGGGTGAATTTGGAGATATGGTCTACTTGAATGATGCAGATTTCATCTTTGCTGCGGACCGTCCTAGCAAGGGTGACTTCCATTCCCTACACACTACGCCGAATCAAGATTGAAGATCCACATACTACAGTCTACAGTCTACAGTCTACAGTGCAGATGATTTTATTTCAATTCATATAATCCATATCAGTTTTTGAGAGACACCATATATGTGCCTGTATAAACATACTATATCACTAATTCTTTGCTCAATCTCTGGGCTCAACAATGCTCAACTAGTTTGTATAATCAAAGCATTGGCTATTGTTGCTTAGTTTTACAAGCCCGTCTTTTGCATCAGTTGGGTTGGATACACAAGAAACAGCATCCATGTCACTAGGTCTGCAAGAAAGTTGTCCTATGTGATCTGAAATTTCCGACCTAAAATCACCAGCCTTGGTAACAATCTTACGTCCATGCATGAATTGATTAGATAATTGCTCAGATTGAAATTGCCGATGAAACAGATACGTGTAATTGCAGAAGCTAGGTCAGCCCTGACAATTGCAATATAGGTTCACTCTCGAATTATTTTGCTTAGGTCTCATTTGGGTCTCGCGTCAGTCTTCTCAAGCTTACATACATGTGTTTGCGACTGTTGTATAAGTCCATAGAGAGCTGCATTAAGTCCATAAATAGTATAATTCTCAGATGATGCTATGCTAAGACCATCATAATTCGCAGTCAGAGGCAACATCTGAACACGAGACATTGAAACTTTAATTTGTCAGAAAACACTTTCTTGATACATACCCAAATAATAAATATCTAGTTTCTCATATTTGTACTCCATTCTTCCTACAATGTTACGCTCATTTAATTCCATCATTCTGATTTAATACACTTGAGAAACATGGAGAATTACAAAGGAATTAGTTCAATGAGATACTATGAACAATCGACACAATTGACTAGGACGTAGGGATTAGGGAGTATAATTTTATTGCGATGCTTGTACGGTTGGTTGTCTTGGTTAATCGCCTAACATGTGGATTCAAGAACCAAAGGTAGTTGCTGAAATGGATTTTTGAACTACACTGTGCTACTGGTAAATGGATAGATTTGTATGTGTAATCAGAGACTCAGCGTCTATTCCAAAAACGGTATTTGTCTGTTAACATGGGTGAAATTGTGTACATTCAGAGCCTCCTTTGTCGATAGTAGACCCGAGCCTTTGAGAAATTGAATAATATTTTCTCACTGTACATGGTTGCTTTCTTGAATTTTGAGTGTGTTGTATACTTGTATCCATGGTAGCTTTTCTGCCTGTGAATAAATTGTTCTCAGGAAATTAGTCAATTAACTAGAATGCCGGATTAGCCAGAGCTCCCAACTTTTGATGGCTCATCTGAAACATGTTAGCCCTTTCATTAATCTTTAGGTTGAGATATGCATTTTTCGACTTACGCTGTTATCCTTAAATAACAGCCATGTTCTATCAGTAAATAGATGGAACCTGACGGCTGAAAACAATTGTTTCTGTCTTAGCAGGCAAAGCTCTTTGGGGTGTGAACAAGAAGATTTGATCAATGGAGACAATGAAGAGTCTGCAGAGCAGTCGTACAGTACACTCTACACGTAAAGAGTAACCACACAATTACCAAGTGTTTCTTCTGTCTGAAGAACTCACGGCATGACTAATTTTGTACACGACCATTTTCCTTTCGACCACAACCTAAATTGCTCCTTAAGATTCGTTCCACTGCACACATCAAAAAGTAACCTCTCACCAGTAACAAAACCTTGGACTATTACCACTACCAACCGCAAAAATCTCCATTTGAACAGCTAGGCCTAACCGCAAAAGAAAGGTTTTTAATTATTCGACAAGGGTTAAAGTTTGACCTCCTAATTTTTTGGTCAAGAATAAACCAGCAATGCATATTAGCCGCTTCCCCTAGTAGCAATATAATACAACACAGGAATGAAAACTTAAGCAACAACAATAGCCAAATATTGATTACACAAACTAGTTGAGCATTGTTGAGCCCTCAGATCGACTATCGAGCAATGAATTAGCGATATAGTATGTTTATACAGACACATGCTGTATCTCAAAAAACTGCAATCTCGTTGCATTATACACAGTTGAGCGATATAGTACGTTTTCTTACTATACTATTATAGTCCATATTAGTACTTAAACTACTACGGAGTATTATAGTACTAATATGGACTATATGAATTGAATTGAAATGAAAGCATCTGAAGTGTGGTCTGTGGATCTTGATTCAGTGTAGAGAATGGAAGTGACCCTTGATAGGAAGGTCTGGAGCATACACGAAATCAGCCTCGTTTAAGATCACCATATCTCCAAATTCACCCAGCTTGAACCTCAACATTATTAACTTGTCCGGATCTCGAATCAGGCAAACTGAACAGTTCTCTGCCATGCTTGATGCTCTCTCCAATGATTTCCAGAAGGACCATTCCATCTGAATTCTGTATTCCTCTTCCCCTACCTTTATTTCAACTGCAACTCCCAACAAACTTTATCTTAGTCTTACTGTTTTACGTAAGAAAAACAAACATAAGAAATGAGCAGGAGTATGTATGTATGTATGTATGTATGTATATATGTACCACTCTGAGCCCCAGTGCTGCTGAAATCTTCTGGCAACATTTTCATCATTGTAGGTAAGTCCTTCGATGGTACGACACTCTCGTACATGTATGAGACGTTGGTGAAGTTTTGGTAATCGACATCAGCTTCTTGTAAGTCAATATTCACAGGACGACCTAGAGCAAAATCTGTCATAATTCACCAAAACTTCACAGTTAGCCACACCACCCAAATTCTTTGACAAACACTTTCGAAATGAGTCCAATAACCTTATATCTCTGAATGACCCATCTGTTAAGTTTACATCAGTACATACATTTACGGACCAATTTGTGCATGTGGTAAAAAATTAAAACTTCCAAAATTGTGTACGGACAAATTTGATCAGTACATCAGTACATGTACGGACCAATTTGATCGCAAAACAGACAGCAATACACATACCATAATATTATGATGCAAAAAGAACAATACCTATACCAGTTGAGGTCCTGATGAAGCATAACATAAGCCAACTTACAGGTTATTTTTTACATATACCACCTTTTGGTCGATGATGATTACGTGATTCACTCGAAAGAGCATCAATGTTTAATCAGCATCAATTAAATCAGATCATTAACTAAGATCACATTCATTATCCAACATAGATTACCAAGAAATAATCAAGAAAATAATTCCGAAATCAATATGTTCGAAATATGGGCCCTAAAAAGTCAGATTAAATTCCTAATACATTATTACCAAAAGATATTGTACGAAATAAGAAAATTTCATCAATGTTGATTCAACAATAATTGCACAACAATTCAGAAAAAAAAAAACAAACCAATTACCCACCCCTAAAACAAACCCTAATTCATCGTACTAAACTCGGAAAAAAACTATATGGAATTCACTATCATATTTCGTCCAAGAAAAATCGAAAATCGCAAAATTGAAAACAACCCAACAAAAACTAATAGAAATAAAATAGTGCACGATGAATTAAATCGGAAATCATAAGAATGATAAGAAACAGAGTATCATAATTTATTTAAAAGAAAGAAAAGGAGATTAGTAGACATACCAAGAGCAGAGGTACCCCATTGAAATGAAATACGATTCGAACCCTCCTCAAGGAAAATTGCGACGGACTCCGGGTTAAATTTGTCAGCAGCTTTGAGAACTCGAGATAGTCCCTTCAATGGAAGCATCTTCCTCAAGGGTTTTGTACATTGAAAGTCTTGTAAACCAGCGGAATCGAAGCGTAACATCACAAAGACTTCATTACCGGTGTCCATATCGACATTCCAGACCGTCATTTCGAACCCATTTGGACCCACTTGAATCAATACCTCCTTATCCTTGTTCAATTCCCGATCGGAAAAGGCCTCAACTGCTATGTTCAGGGTGTTGGCGGGTTTTAGAATGAAGGCAAAGTCAAACGATTTTCGGTTCTGCTCAGATTCATCCATGGTTGAAGCGGTTTCGGGAGTTTCGGAAGTGGGTTTATTCGGGATTGAAGGTTCTGCCATTGTAGAGTTTTCTTGAAGATGGTTAAACAGGGAAATTATGGAGGGTGAAAAAAAGAATATGCAGTTTTTATGGTTGGAGCAATTTGGGTTTGTTATATATTAAGAAGGGTTCAAGGAAATTAGTTAGTTCGTTAAAAGTTGTTACTCAGTTTGTTAGACCGATTGTGAATTTTTTATTCCTTCCAATTTACTCCGTATCTTATTTCATTCAAAACTACGTTTCTAATTGCCCACCTCCTTCATTTTTTATTTATTTATTTTTTTTTATTTTTTTTATCATGACGGCAACAAACTTGTTTTAAGAAAACCATAAAATAGGAAAAGTCGGTAAAAGTAGAAATTCTAACCACTACCTAAGCGCTAACAGACTCATATAATTAAAGTAGATATTATTCTATAGTTATGACTAAAAGTGTGGTACGCCATAATTGGGATTGGTACATGAGGCACCGAAACTCATAATAGTTATTCTGAGAGTGTAAAGAACTTGATCGTCGTGTCGCCCTGGTTAGTGCATCTTATATGGTTATATTGCTAGAAGGAGTGTGACTACTAAGCTAACCATCCTAGTTATATTGGACACTATTTTTTGTATAAGGTATGTATTTTGTGTAAAGGGAGACACAAGGGCAATTTTAAAGTTGACGGAGTTTGAACCTAGTAATGAATACCAACCTTACTTCTCAATTGTCATGAACTCGTGATAACATATATGGATTTGTTTTGTATAAATCGAGCACACATATGTCGTGACGCCCTCAGTCAGTGCACCTTTATTTTTTCCTCCAAGCCAAATATCTAGTAATATTGTAGTACCATACTTTTTTCTTGTCTAATATTAATCCGTCCGTCAAATAGGCAAAATAAATACGACGCACGAAAAAACCAAACAAAGGCCCTTTACGTGACTTAGGGTAAACTTGATTGAGAAAAATGAACATACATCGGATGTACTACCTTCAATCCTTTTTTGGGGCTTATTACCTCAAATTTTATTTGTTTTTGAACATATGTGTATTTTTTTGAGCATATTGAAGTTTATATAAGTTAGATTTTAATTTTCTTTCCGTCAAAACTCAAATTTAACTAAACTTATATGTAATGTTTTGAGTTTTATTGTAATTTTTTAGAGTTTAATGTTTAAGAGAATAAACTCATAAATTTTATAGTAAAAATCATAATTTTTAAAACAAAACTCGAAAATTTTATTATAATGCTCAGAAACTATAGAATTGGAGGTAGTACATCAGATGTATACTCCACTTACTGGGTAAACTTGTCATTCACATGTTTGCAAGTTGAATTTAACGTTCTGTTATTTTTCGCGGAAAATGACACAAAATCACTATAAGAAAGCTACTTCCTCCATTCCATTCAATTCTATATATTTGCTTTATGGGCACTATTCATAAGTGGAAAATTAGATACAATTTCAAATATATAGCATAAAAAAATAGTCATGTGAGTATATTGTGAATATCAAATTTTTGTAGTTTTTATTAATATTATGTAACTAAAGATATGAACAAAAGAAAACGAGTATTAATACATATATATAAAGCAAACATATAGAATCTTATTTATAAAACGAAAAACCAGTAAGCTTATTTGTCATGCAATCCTTAAAAGTAGGAAACTAAGGGACCACCACCACTTTGTTTTGGAATTAATTTCTCGCAAAGAGCACTCAAAAAGAATTACATCAATACGTATACAATTAGTCTCCCTTGTGACAACTAGTATCCGTCACAAGGAAGAGACGGGTCTATTTGATACCGTATTTGTGAAATACGGATAAAGTAAATTGGTTGGATTTTAAATGTTGATTTGACTAAACAATTAAACAAATAAGAAAAAGAAACTGGCGGTTGGGGTTCTCCATGCATGTATCTCCTCTGTTAACCGTGCCATAACCCCCTCTCTCATCCATTATCTCCATTCTCTCATCATTTTCTCTAAAACTTCTCCATTACTCTTCATTAATCTTCTCTGATTCCCCAAATTTTCTGTAAAAAACACCATAAAACCCTAATAAATCATCATAAAACTCTTCTCTGGTTCCAACATTTTGTCTGACAATCAAAACCGAATAAAAAAGGGTGGTAACATTTGAATTTTTTAAGACGATGGGCAAAAAACAAATGGCTAGGAAGACACCTCCAATGAAATATGGTATGTGTTTTGTTGATTTTGTTTTAATAGTTAAAAATCGTACTCCCTCCATACCATTCAAATGGTGACATGGTAAAAAAAAGGTTTTTAAGAAAAGAGGGTAAAAGTAAGGGCAAATATAGAAAGTAATGTTGGGTTGGTGGGGTAGTAGTTGGGTTAAATGTTGAGTTGGTGGGGATTAATGGATTAGTATTTGGGTGGAAGGTTTGACCCACTAAGGGTATAAGGGTAAATAATAGGTTATTTATGGTATGTAACCATTTGAATGGTACGGCCGAAATAGGCAAGTGTAACCATTTGAATGGTATGGAGGGAGTATATGATTTTGTTATTCATCTTAAAATGGTTGGATTCAGTTGATTAAAAGAGGTTTTGTTGTTTGATTTGGGATTTTCTTTAGTAATTAAGTTGTTGGTTTAATTTTAGTAATAAAATTTCGTTTAAAATGGTATATGATTTTAGTAAATTTGTTTTTGTTTAATTATAGTGATAAATACTAGTATAATTTTGTTTAAAATGATACCATTTTAGTAAAAAAAGGATTGGAATCAGTTTGTGTTGTTGTTAGGGTTTAGTAATGATTATGTTGGATTAGTTTGATTATGTTGATTAAATGATTTTGGTATGTTGGATTAGTTTTAGAAAAAGGGAAGCAGCCCATGGCTAAGGAGAAGGTGAAACCTCGGGTGCCATTTTAATTGTTCTTTACCAGAAAATATGACCCTGTAATCTGGGAAATGTGACCCTGTAATCTGTGTTATGGGACCCTCTAATCTGACCAATTAATATGAGAAATGTGACCCAGAAAAATGTCGTCGAAAAAATGTGGCCACTTAATCTTAGAAATGTGACCCTGTAGTATGTGAAATGTGACCATTGCTTGGGTTTTGTACCTTTATTTTTGTGGTTTGAACTGTCATTGACAGGGTAACATATCTTTGTGACCTGCTTTTTTGATGAAATGTGACTACCTTAGTATAGAGTCTAAAACTTAATGTAGTAACACAAATAGATGAAACCAATTTGGCTGAGAAATGTCACCCTATCAGGATTCTGTACCGTAGTTTTTCTGGTTTTAAAAAGCAAAAACTGGGTAACAGCTATAGATAAAAATGGTGACATATATGTCGTCCAAATAATGTGACCACTTAATCTGAGAAATGTGACCCTCTAGTATGTGAAATGTGACCATTGCTTGGGTTATGTACCTTTATTTGTGTGGTTTGAACTGCCATTGACAGGGTAACATATCCTTGTGACCTGCTTTTTTGATAAAATGTGACTACCTTAGTATAGAGTCTAAAACTTAATGTAGTAAAACAAATAGATGAAACCAATTTGTCTAAGAAATGTCACCCTATCAGGATTCTGTAGCGTAGTTTTTCCGGTTTTAAAAAGAAAAAACTGGGTAACAGTTATAGATAAAAATGGTGACATATATGTCGTCCAAATAATGTGGCCACGTAATATGAGAAATGTGACCCTGTGATCTGAAAAATGTGACCCTGTAGCTTTATTTATGTGGTTTGAAGTGACATTGATAGGGTAACATATCCTTGTGACATGCAATTTGGATGAAATGTGACTATCTTAATGTAGTAACACAAATAGATGAGACCATTTTGTCTGAGGAATGTCACCCTATCAAGGTTCTCTATCGTCATTAATCTCGTAACAACTATGGATTTAAATGGTGACATATATGTCGTCTAAAAAATGTGACCACTTTAGTGAATACTAGTTGTTGCACCGCGCCCGATAGGGCGCGGTGCCCCAATTTGTTGAAATGCTAAGTGGAAGTATGTCGAAAATATAGCTACAGAATCGTGCATGTTTTTTTTTTGGGTATGATCCAACATGGATGATTCCAACTTCCAAGGTATCCCCCAATTTCCTAAAATTGATTGTTGATAATTTAGAGTAAAGCGTTGTACTGGTTCACATACCTGAAATTTGTGTTGTATTTCACACAATTAAAAGGCATTTGAAATAGATGTTGGGTACTTACATTTGAATCCTCGAAATAACTAATACTATTTGTTTTAGAATGTAGGGCAAATACATAGTTACATAGTCCACAACCTCCTATAATTTATAGCAACGGTTCATATCCTATCGATTGCAGTCATCTCTATTTCAGTGTGCTCCGTTGATGGTCGGGCTTTTGTAGTTCTTTGCCTCTTTTTAGGTGACGTTGAGTTGTTTCTTCCCCCTCGTATTGCCTCCTATTGCCTGCATTATGATAATGGGGGCATAAATGCTACAGTATATCGATATCTTCTATCGCTCAGTAAAAAAGCTTGACCTTGTATTATGATTTAAAGAGACAATCAACTCTAACAGCAAAAAATTAAGCACAGGCCTAGTTCAGTCAGCATCATTATCATAATTGCTAATCTTTTTTTTTTTTTTTAACTTTAACGTGATTCCACTTACAATAATCCGCAAATTTGATCGACAATTGCCGGAAAGCAAAATCCAACTAAATGATCACATAACCTAAAAGATCTTTCCATATAATACACAACTACCCAAATAAAAGAAATGATAATAAGCACCAAAATGAACATGAACCCAGAAATGTGAACCAATAACCTCTCTCTGTTTCCCTTTCTTTGTTTTCTTTTCTTCTCTTCTATCCAAAACAATCACCATTATTCCTCCTTTTTTATCCCGGGGAAGCAGCTCACCTATTACCTACCAGATCGGCAACAATGGTGTTAACTATTGAAGTGGATTGTTGATGAATCCGTTTTTAAAATAATGCTTAAAAATAAAGCATTTGTCGTTTTGGGTCGGTTTTGACAACATTTGTCAAAATGGTGTCCACGTAGACTCGGGTATTCCTAAACCTAAGGCGCGGAACAAACACGCCATTGTTAATGGCGTGTGTAGTATAAATCTTACAAATTGAAAAAAAAAAATAAAAAAAAATTAAGTAGACACGCCAATCCGACTGGCGTGTCTCTAAATTCTC